>JANHGO010007689.1:0-54615 GCA_024606505.1 Aquila spilogaster
AAAGAAAGAAAGAAAGAAAGAAAGAAAGAAAGAAAGAAAGAAAGAAAGAAAGAAAGAAAGAAAGAAAGAAAGAGAAAACATTTCATTTGTTAAATAAAGTGCCAATCCCTAGGGCAGAAGATGAAGTTAACATTCTCAGCATTCAAAGCATATCTTTCTAAAATCTTTTAGATACTCTTCCTATTTTGAAGTAAAGGTGTGAGAATTTATGCTTACCTCCTCTCTATGTCAAGTAAAAGCAACAGTTTGTTTTGGGTAGTTCAAAATCCTGCTGCCACCACCCAGTGGTCCTCTCAGGCTTACCCACAGACATTAAGTCCCACAAGAAGGGTTGTATCGTACTTAGTCATGAAAGATTCAAAGCATTCCCAAGACCAAAAATAGGAACAAGTGTCTCCTATTCACAAATAACCACTTTCTGATTCAGCACACTCATCTTCTCTTATGTGAACTGTGTTCTACTAAGGAGAACAATGAGGATGATGAATCATCTGCAGAAGAAAATGTGCAATATGCCATGAGCTAGATAAGAATTTTGCCCTTCTGCATGCATGGAAGATACTAGGAGATGTTCTTTTATATGGAGTAAAGTTTTTGTATTCATGAAAGATAATGTGATTTCCTCTGACAATGAAAACCTGCTGTGTATCACCTAATCATATAATACATAAGTAGCATGCGAGCTTTCCACTTGGACCAGCTTCAACAATTTGCTTCGCTCCTGTTGCTTACAAGAATCCCTAGAGTGAACATCAGCTACATGAAGATATCGCCTGAAAAGAAACTGAAACATAACACCAATATAATTAAAAAAAAAAGACAGAATTTTCTTTTCTTTTCCTAAATGATACGTTCACTGTCTTTATCTCAGCTACTCTCACCATGACTGGTATTTTGTACTATCTTATTTTCCAAAAGCCATGGGAAAGAAGAGGGTTACAGTTCTGCTTTTAATATCTCCCCTCTAAGGACCTAAATTAATTTTCATAGCAATTATTTTCCTGTTTAATGTTATCTACAAATATTTGTTGCAAATAACATTAACCAGGTGAAAATTAGCCATATGGATTAAGGAAGAGGTATCGATTTCCTGTCCTCTCCTAAATGACTTGCTTAAGTTAGACATCTAAATTTTAGATAGTCAATATTAGAGCAATTCCACTCAGTCTCCCTAGTAAGATTTTCAGCTCCTCCTTTCATCAATGAGTCATATTGGTAGTGCCATGACAGTTATACAAGGTTCTGGTGAGTGCAAACAAGTTGCAAAGCAAACAGAAAATTTAATGGAAGAAGTTCAAAATAACAACCTGACATCAAAGGAAAATTTGGCCAAAGACTGCAGAGTTGTTGTAGCATTTTTTGCCTACCTTGTATCATAGACTTTTACTGCACATGTGCTGGCCTTCAAGGCTTTCCAGTGCATGCCCTAAGGCATACTACAGCCGCTCATATCAAGCAGTCTTCAGCCTGCTCCAACTTGGAAAAAGATCCTCCCAAGCACACCATACTTGATCCCATCACAAGAGCTTGGAAAACTCATTTCAAACTGCTGTGCTGCTTTTTCATTACCCACTAGTGACTCTCAAAAGCGGTTTTCTCAGCTCTATGAAGTTTTAGGACCTAAGGTGCTGTCCCTTGTGATTCTCAGTGTGTTCTGATGATATGGAAAGCATCTTAAAATACCACTGACTCAAGCCAACTTGGCAGCAATACAGTGGAAAGAGTGTGATACATTTGGCTCCTACCAGTGATGTGTTTCTCTATTAAACTGCAACTAGGTTATTTAAGGGCAAAATGGGCAATGGAATACCCATTAGCTATTTCAATTCTTTTTTACCCAGAAATACTGATTCTGAATTCTTCTTTACTCACTATGGTATGCATGAACTGCTGCCTTTCTCAGTTCTCAAAATTACATTTAAAAACTACTTTCAATTCATTCTAGCAGTTATGAAAGCATAACAGAGGCAGGGGTACAGCAAGCTTTGACTTTTCCACTCCCATGTGTTCATGTGAGTTATTCAAAATGTAGAAATGAACACAATACAGAAAATGCAATATAATAACTCAAGATGCTGTGTGAGTCTGAAGCAGCGTAGGCCTATAAAAGTCTTTTAGCTAAAGGTCTGAGTTCGTCTGTTAATGCCAGAGACTTTTCTATTAGAAACTTAAGGAGGGCACAGAGAGGAGGCTTTTATGGTAAGGGAGAAAAATTTTGAAACAGGTATCTTTTGAAAGTCAAGAGAAATTTAACAAATCTTGTCCTCACTTGGACATATTCCACTTCTTGCAAAACTCTGCTCCTTGGCTTAGAAGTCACAGAATAATAGAGTAATTTTAAACTCCTTCAGTGGTGCAATACTTGGTTGAGAAACAGTCATCATAATGAATCATCCTAACCAGACAGTGGAAGTGGCTCTGATGAATGACTAGGTAGTCTTATATTAGCTTCTGCCTATCAGAATTTTGTTTGTGTAATACTTACAAGTGAGTTTTTCAGTGAATTAAGAAGCAATTTTAAGGTTAACATTTTGGTGACTTCCCTTGTGATGCAGACCTGGCAAATAATTGAAACCTGTTTCTTTTAGGTGACATGTTCCAGTCCTGGACAGACATCCTTGCTCTAAGCAACATGCAGATCTTCCCCAAGACTTCAGTTCTACCATAAACACAAGGCATTAAAGCCAAATCATGAACCTATTTCCAGGAAAAAGAAAGAAAAAAAAGAAAAAAGAAAAAAACCCTGCTCTAACCTTCTAATCCTTTAATCCTTTAAATCATAGAATCTTAGAACCGCTTAGGTTGGAAGGGACCCCAAGGATCACCAAGTTCCAACCTCCCTGCCAGAGGCAGGGCTGCCAGCTGCTAGATCAAGTACTAGATCAGATTGCCCAGAGCCCCATCCCACCTGGTCTTGAACACCTACAGGAATGAAGCATCCACAGCCTTTCTGGGCAGCCTGTTCCAGCACCTCACCACTCTCTCTATGAAGAACTTCCCCCTGACATCCAATCTAAACCTTCCCTCCTTGAGCTTAAAACCATTCCCCCTTGTCCTGTCACTATCTATCCAAGTAAAAAGTTGATTCCCCTCCTTTTAATAATCCCCTTTTAAATACTGGAAGGCTGCAATTAGGTCTCCTTGCAGCCTTCTCTTCTCCAGGCCGAACAAGCCCAGCTCCCTCAGCCTTGTATGGGAGGTGCTCCAGCCCTCTGATCATCTTCATGGCCCTTCTCTGAACCCTCTCCAACAGCTCCACAACTTCCCTGTACTGGGGCCCAGATCTGGACACAGTACTCCAGATGGGGCCTCGTGAGGGCAGAGTAGAGAAGGACAATCACATCCCTGTCTCTGCTGGCCACCTCTCTTCTGATGGAGCCCAGGATACCATTGGCCTTCTGAGCTGCAAGAGCACATTACTGGCTCACATTCAATTTTTCATTCACCAGGACCCCCTGGTCCTTCTCCTCAGGGCTGCTCTCAAGGATTTCTTCTCCCAGGCTATATACGTATCAGGGATTACTCCAACCCAAGTGCAAAGGGGTTGAAGGGGTCTTTATTTAAATAGTCCTATGTCCTGGGACAATTCACCACCCTCTCCTTGTGAATCAGAATTGGTAGCTGGGATAGTATCTGGAGATCCAGACCTCTGCAAGGAGACAGAAGTTTTCCTATTAGAAGAAAGGAAAACAGAAAACATTATCTATACAATTAATACGGGACAAAGTCCTTCCTGATGCAGCTTTGTCCCTCCAGGGGATATCTCAGAGACTACAGCTATCACAGCACAGAGCTAATGGAAACACTCTTGAGAAAACCAGATCTTCCCCTCCAGCTGGCAGCAGCAGTACAGACTGTGTGGGCCTTGCCTAACAGTTTGCATGAGAGAGCAGTACTCAGACTGTTTCAAGAAAATGTGCTACAACTGTTTTTCACCTTCTATAACCTTTCCCTATGGATCTGGTGAGCTAGACCACAAAAAGATACCTTGACAACAGCCCAAGGTCTAGAGAGATTAGGAAAACATATGAAGAGTTATTGCATGTTAGGAAAGACTAACAGCTGTGAAGAACAGACCAGTAGAAAAAGTACTAGCAGTGAAATCTGTGCTCTGGTAGGGAACGAAACAGGCAGCTAATAGATACCTTGAACTTCTCAGATTATACACTATTCTGTGCTAAGATATGACACTATACTTCCAGATGAAAACATGTTACAGAAATATGCATGTAACTATCAGTTACATACAAATTAGTTTCAAAACATAATAATTTAACTGGTTTTAAAAAAAAGAAAAACCTGCATTTTCCAACATTTTCCTGTCTGTGCTCATTATGGGTTTATATGAAGCGTAACTTGAGGACATGAAAAAAATCTCTGACACCAGACAACTACAGACTACACTTTTTATATAAATAGGGTATTTTTATCAAGCTAAAAAAGTCATTGAGTTTATATCATAGTGATTACATCAGCTTTTAAAGACAATCAGATCACTAACATAGAACAAGTTATTAGTATATGCATGGTTACACTACATTTTCTGAGTTATCTCAGAATCTCCATGGCAAGGTGAAATTGATAAATGTTTCATCAGCATCTTTATTGGGCATGAATTACAATTTTAAATCTACTCAGATGTACACATTTTTCTGTACTTCATTATTATTTCAGTATTTTCACGTTCATTTATAACACATATATTTTATAAGCAGCCATACCACATGATAATTCTTTCACATGTTTACAATAAATATATATAATCATTTGTAACATAGACACATATAAAAGATAATGGCTCACAGACAAATGATTATATATGCTTGTTACAGACAGTTTAAACTTTGAATATCTTCATTTTAATTGCAATTTGCAATTAACAATACATTAATATGCAATTAAACATCTCATTGGCAGTATATTTATTCTTTATAAATTCTAGTAAATGGGCTCTTAGAATTACAAGCAGACAAGAAATATAAGCCAAATGATCCCTTTGATTTCAGTAATTCAGACATGTAGTAGTATTTTCTTAGCAATCGCATGCTCACAAGAAACTAATACAATGTGCAGCTGTGTGCTGAGAAACTGCATTTAGTTCAGAAGCAGCGTTACATACCTGCATGGAGGGTGCCTGCTAAGTTAGCTCCTTATTCACAGAAAAACCAAGTTTCTGGAGCAATTCTACACCGTCCTATGAGTTGCAGTAGATAAACTGTCTCAAGCAATGCCAAAGTTAATACTCTTTTACCCTCCTGCTTTGCAAGAAAGACCAGCTCTAAGAAATCCTTTCAGTGCTAACCTCTGCCTCTGCACTTATCCTCTGCAATAACCCAGCACTTGGAGACAACATGTCAGTTCCTTGTTGCCAGTCCAGACCAAGTTTAATTGCCTCTAGTCTTTGCAATAACTCTTTGCAAACACAGTCTAAATCCTACTTAATCCCGTAAGACCCTGCAAGGCAGGTGAGGCGTTTCATGCGAGAGATAACTCTTTAGATTCAGGTTTGTATTCTTAGTAAATAAAGCAGGGACAGATCAGAATGACAGATTGCAGCTGTGGATACAGCTGTTCCAATTCATTGTTATTTCTAAAGAACTTCACAGGCTTTGGTTCTGAGTTTTGTTGACTAATAGAACATAGAAGTCAAATGACAGATTCATTGCTTCCTCTTGCCTGCCTTTTTGGATCCATGCAAGATCCTTTTCTCATAGCAGTCATGAACTGCTCAGGGTTTAATTTACTTTTGGATGTGAACAGCAGATTGAGACTCTTCCTTACAGACAGTTACAGCAAACAGCAACAATGGCAGTCTAGCTGTCATGGCCTTTCATAGAGGGTTAAAAGGAGCCTGAAGTGAGTCAGTGTGGCAAGAGCTAGAAAGCTACTTGTTGCATGCAGTAACTCAAGAAACAGCCAGTGTCACAAAACTCTTTGCCTTCCTTTCTGTGAAGCTCCATCTTTATAGCCAGTCAGAAAATGAAGAAACAAGGAAAAGGGAAGAAAAATATTCCAGAAACCTCCATTTGTGAATATTTTCTGACCTATTCATTTATATAAATACTGTTTTTCTACCTTTGGTCTTCTTGGAGACCCGTCGTTTGCTTCCTGTATGGCTTTCGCAGCTGCAGCCTCCAGTCTGTTGCCAGACTTCCCTCCTGCCTCCCTTTTTACATGTGATACCTTTGACTCCTATTTCCTTCCCAGAGAATCTCCTCCCTCCTCCAGCTCCCTGTCTCTCTCTCTCTCGCCTTCCAACCTATCATCTCAGCAGTCACTCCTCCATTAAGTATCTCTTTTCATCTGTCTCCTCCCTTATTAAATTATCCCCTAGGTGTTGTGTTGTTGTTTTTTTTTCCCTCACTTCCAGAATTTGCAGCTTTCCATCAATTCTGCACTTGTTCCATGCCATTAGCATTTATGTCTCCTCAAATCTCTCATGTTACTTTTTTCTTTCTTCTATTTATTTTCCCCCTTTCTGAAGTCCTGGCATACACCTTCTTATAGTATCACTTAATCAAAAGCTGACTGCAACTGAGAAACTGAATGCCATTTTTATCAGTGCTCTTAGGTACAAAGATGAATTTTATATGAAAAGATTAATTATAAATAATTATTGTTTGGTACCTTAATGCTGTAATGTGTTCTTGTTAGTATTCCTTCCTAAAGCCTCAGAAGAGTAAAGCTCATGGTGTTCCTGCCAACCACTTTTTTCCTGTCCAGATGTCATTAAGCACGCTTTTTGAAGTGCTCCTACTCCCAGGAAAATGAATCTTGAACAGCATCACCCATACACAAAACAAATGTGCTATTTAAGGAAAGGCAATCCTCATCCTCCACTTACCTGTACCAGAACTGAGAGAGGATTGGAGAAGAGGCTGGGAGCAGCACGGACTTCTCTAAATGCAGAGACAGACTCCATGCAGGAGTAGAAATGTTGGACTGCCTAGAACAGTGCAGTGCCCTTCCATCCCACAACAGCTAGAAAGGTAATAGGATGTATCATTCACCACTGTCTTTTGCTTTGAGAAGACAGGGCACAGCATGAAGCACCCCAGGCATGTTCGTGGTGGAGTGCACACTCTCCATCTAATTATACCCAGGCTTCTCTGTTTTGGGAAAAAAGTAACAACAGTCACTTATCAGATTCCCTAAATGGTATTGGAGAGGATTCAGCAGGGCACTCCCAAGCTTATCCGGGTAATCAAAGCCACAGAATTACAGACATGTAAATACTCTTTTCCTCCAGCTTGTGGTAGCTATTTCTTCCATTGTGCCCTCTTCTTGGTTAGTGGCTTTCTGATTAGGTTTTCACCAGTCTTTCCCTTCAAATTCCTTTACTCAGCTGCCAGATTCCATTTAACGCAGACTTCATCTTCCTGACTTAAACCTTGCTGTTAGGCTGCTGCCCACCTCTTCTCATGGGATAACTCTTCACCATATCACTAACACTACCCCTAAAAGTCTCGAGTGAGCAGGCTGCAATTCCCATCACAACATTGCACCTTAATGCAACAGAGAAATTCCATCCCACTGTATTTCCTGATGTACGAGAACAGTTTTTACAACACTTATCCAATCTAGGTATTACCAAACATTTTCTTTTCCAAAGTCCATGTACACATGGGAGCATGCCAGAATCTTGATCAAACATTACAGACAGCTCCCAGCTGATATCATTCAGTTTATCTACTGTGTCTCTGCCTGCAGTTTTAATGTCTGCAACTGCAATGTACCCATACCTAAACAGTGTATGTACACTCAGTGATCTGTACAAATCTCCTTATAACAGACCAAAACAATTGTATAGATTACTTTATGGCCTTCCAACAGCAATACTGACAGACTCCTCTGATAGATCAAGCCTATACATGTCCTAGTAAAAAATAATCACTTCGTCATTCGGAGACAGCAGATATTTTGATTCTTCATCTGTACGTAATGAAAAGAATCTTAACCTTGGCATGCGAGGCATATGTTGCCTCATGAATTGGTGAGGTTTGAGAGTCTTTTCATGGATGTTAAACATGAGAACATATTTTCCTGTCTTCCCTAGGGGCAATAATATTCCACTTTTGATCCAACAAATATTTATGCATTGTGCGTCCCTGTGCAAATACACATAAATGCACATATAGGTGCATTGTTTCAAATTCAAAACAGGTCTCCAAAGCCTTGGTGTGTAACAGTTCTCTTACATCTTACAATCTTACCTGCATGTGCCTCACACTGAAACATGTGTGACTAGATGGATTTGTGCTTACACAGACCTTTGAAATTGTGTTATGTGTCCCCACACAGCTTTGCCAAGCTATACTTTTCATACCATTCAGGCTCCTCACCTGAAGAATAGGGAAGTAATATGGGCCTATTACTTTGGCATGTTGCCACACATACTGTACTATTGCTTCAGTCAACCTTTCTTAGGTACTACAGCCTCCATTAATGTGGCTACTGTATTCCTCTGTTACCTTCCTTTCCTTCAGATTAAATTTTCTCATAACAGATTTCCACCTTTAGAACTATGCCTCATCTAAGTACTGTTTTAATACGTCATGTATAATTCGCATTATGAACTGGATGTTGTGCATTGAACATGCGTTAAAACTGTGTAGATGGGACAAGACCAACTTCCAAAGTATAGACCCAATGCAAATGTGTACCCCCAACACATCACTTAATTTCTAATTTTGCTGCCACATCTTTCTGGATGTCTTATTTGGATCTCACAATTCTGAGGATCAAAATCCAGTGTAAGCCTGTCATAAGTATATATGAAATGAATACCACGTTACTGCAGGAAGTCGTCACACTATTGTTCCCAGTTGTGAAGGTAATGTAAAGTCTTTATGCACTCTAGCAGAACTGAGTTTCTTGTTTGTGAACTTCTGTCAAATTTTCCAGGACTAAAAGTTAATCATCTTAGTTAAAAACAAACAAACAAAAATATGTAACAGACTACCACTGTTGTTTTTTTTTTTTTTTAAATCTTTAGTGCATTGTGAATCAACATTAATTTTGTGAAGTGAAAGAAATAAACCGACAGATTATGATTCTTCTTTCCAATTTTAGTTGTCCATATTGTAGATGCCTGAATGTCTATCCGAAATCCCGTCATTGTCTGCAGAGCACAGACCCTTCTAAGAGCTAAGCCCTCTCTCTCTTGTTAGATGATAAAGTAAAAATTGTTCCTATGGGCTACCTGCCATGAGTTTCTATTCCTCTAGACAAATTTTACTCAGAATATTTCCCAATGTGAGATGCTGTGTCTCTTTTCTTTATTAAACAAATAAGAGGGAATATTATTCTATATAATTCCACCAACAAGTATTGTACATAGGCACTCCAAAGATCTTGAAGGATTGTCAGGATTTCTGAAATAACTTGGTTTCAATTTTGTTAGACATTCAAAGGAAGCAGTAATTAATAAAATAATAACAATACAAGATTTATCCAACCTGATCTCATCTTCATTTTGTAATTGTGACCTATTTAGTTCTGGATTTTACAAGCTATGGGAAGAGTTTCATCTTGAAAAAGTACTGCAGTTAGCAAAATTTAATACAGTGATGTACCTTGAATTTGAACAGCCTATGGCCATTGTTTCTGTTTTACCAGGGATGAATTTCATCTCAGTTGAAAGAGTTCCTAAACACATCATTAAATAATTGCAACATGACATTGTTCTACTCCATCTGATTCAGTTAGATTTTTATTATTTTTTTCTTATTCTTTATTACACCATATTTTAATTAATAAGCAATCATATTAATATATAATTAATTAACAATTAAAACTTGCTAAACACTCTTGCTTGCAGTGTTCTGCCTAAGATTAGTATTGTGATGACACAATCCCAATGAGAGGTTTTCTTCAAGCCAGCATATGAACTAATTATGGCTTTTAATTAATAAGCTATTCGTATATTATTAAGTTCAGCATTAGGGTTTACCAAGGATCTTGTAGATCTGGAAACATTATACCATGCTGAGTGATGCTCCTGAAGAAGCAGTAGTACATTTACAAATATTTGGCGTCCATGTTGTGCAGTATGATATCTCTAATAACGGAAGATCTAAAATATAGCAGTACATTGCATTTATGTTCAGAAGGTATTCACAAGAGAACTCTTCTTTGTTGTTTATTGCATGAATAACTGATACCAGGTAAAGTAAGGTTATGAGGAACAATTTTTACTTTTTTTTACTAAAACTTAGGACTAAAATACCTCCTGGAGGGTTCAGTGGCTTCATGCCTAACATGATAAATGTACTTTCTTAGAGTTTACAAAGTTTTGGAGCCTTTGAAAGAAATGTTTTACTTGCTTTTTATTAATAGAGGCCTTGACAGTCTCAAAATTATGAATAAAAATGAAAACAGAATATTATGTACTTTTAATATTTTCTTTGCATGTTCAAGAGTTAGTTACAATATGATTTGAACATAGAAATTGCCAAGTAATGTTGTTCCTTGCTCAACCAAAATCCATCCCAGAAAGATTTACCCAGCTGACAGCATTCACAGCAAATCCCCTCAGAGCCCATGGGGAAGCTGGGAGAGTTAGCAATGATGTGGAGCCGAGGTAGTAGACTAGAAACTCCCAAGTGTTGAAAGAAAAAAATACATATATATATATGAGGAGTTTTCCCAGCAGGGCACTCACAGAGCTCAGCTTCTCTCCTACTGGAAAGTTTCTTAATGTTTGTTTTTCATCTCAGCAGTTTTTAACTATAGTTCACTTCTTTGAGCTCCCAGTTGTATTTTCCAAACATAAGTGGTATCTGTCATACCTTTTGATGAAAATGTGAGGTTGAGCATGCCTTATATCTCTTGAACCAGCATTGATTTCAAGTATACATATACATGTAAAATGAGGAGGTAATCTCAACTCTGCCCTTGTGAAGCCCCATCTGCAGTACTGCATTTAGGCCTGAGAACTACCAGCACAGGAATGATGCAGAGCTGTCGGAGCGGGTCTGGAGGAGGCCACCAAGATGATCAGAGGTCTGGGGCACCTCGCCTATGATGAAATACTGAAGAAGCTGGGCTTGTTTGGCCTGGAGAAGGCTCCAGGGAGACCTCCTTGAATCCTTCCAGTAGTTAACGGCAGCTTATAATCAGGAGAGAGACCAACTTTTTACACAGTCTGATAGTGATATGACAAAGGGGAAAGGCTTTAAACTAAAAGAAGGGAGATTCAGATCAAATTTTAGGAAGAAATTCTTTACTTAGGGCACCGTGAGGTACTGGAGCAGGCTGCCTGGAGAAACTGTGGATGCCTCATCCTTGGAGGTACTCAAGGCCAGGTTGGATGGGCGTAGTGGTTGGCAACCATGCCTGTAGCAGGGGGACTGGAACTGGATGATCTTTAAGGTCTCTTCCAACCCAAGCCATTTGATGATTCTATGATTCTATATCCCATGTGTTTTTAAGCACATCCATTCTCAGAACATCTTTCTTCTGAGTTCTTGATTTTAGAACATATGACGGTGCAGCCGTTTTACAAATAATTCACAGACAGTCCCTTCTTTTCCTGCAATGTCAGATCCAAAAAAAAAGAAAAACTAATAATTACTTATTAATTAAAATATGGTCTAGAAAAAAATAGAGTTTTTTTGAATAGTAATCTTCTGAATTCATGAGCTCATGCACTGCACCCCAACCTTTGGGTCTAAAGCCTAACTC
This sequence comes from Aquila spilogaster, assembly GCA_024606505.1. Lineage (NCBI taxonomy): Eukaryota > Metazoa > Chordata > Aves > Accipitriformes > Accipitridae > Aquila > Aquila spilogaster. Next base: position 11,686 of record JANHGO010007689.1, read on the forward strand.
AGTACAAGACATACTCTAAACAAAGGAAATCATTCAAAACACATTATTTTAAGAATAAGGCCCCAGGTTTATTGTCAGAGGATACCATTAACGTCTTAATGTGAGAATTTACTTTTTACACCTTCTGTTTTTAAACTTTTATATGTGTTATAAGAATCATAGATCTGTATGTTACATTTCTGAAATAAAATCTCCCTTAAGGAAACATACAAGAGGCAGTAGTATTCTTGTTTCTTTGAAGCAGAGCTCCCCTGTGAATTCACCAGCGATAAGAATTTGAACCTATTTAAATCTTTAATAAACAATATATTTTTTTCAAAGTTTACAAGCATAAACAGCCCAATTAACCTTTCCTTTATGGAATATGCAGCCTTTCTAATTAATGAGAAGTCCAAATTACAACTTTTGTTCAAAATCCTCTGCTATTTGCATTATTATAATCGTCAGAATGCAGATTACAGTGTGAAGAATGGAAATGTGTGTATCTTGTGTTCAAAGTCTATCTCTCCTATTGGACAGTAATAATGGACAGTGATGCTTGTTAAATAGGGAAATTAATGACAAAAATGTCACAAGAATGCTTTTTGCACTTTGTGAGGACTTGGAACTAGGCAGGCACTTTGAATCTCTAATGGCCCTGGCAGAAACTGTGGGAAGAACAGCAGCCCATGTGAAACCGGAAAGTCAAGAGTAAAAAAACGCTGGGATTGAAACACATCTTGACATTGCACAAGTCATACTTAAGCAAGTGCCAAAAATGACTATTCAGAGGCCAGTAACCCAAAGATGCTTGGCTTCTCTTTTCATTTGTAATCATGTTGTTCCACACAAAACAATACCTAATTGTAGGAAAGCTGTGAGGCAGATTTCAGCTCCAAAGAGTATGTGAAAGGATAAAGGAAACTCTGATGTTAATAAAGGAGAATGGGATTTAAGAAGTGGTGACTGAACAGTCTCAAGGGATGAGACAGCAAACAGATCAGCAATTCTCAAGCATGACTAAAATATGGAAGGAAATTAGGAGAAAAGTAAAGATTCTAAAGAGATACTAACAATTACAAAGAAAGTAAGAAACTAAGCAAAAAGAGAGAGACAGAGATTTCTGTAGAAATATGAAACAGAAAACCAATGGAAATATTTCAGTTAACTGACTTCAATTAAATCAGTATTACTCAATGGTTTCATTATTTTACTATGGATCCTATAATGTTTAACATTGTTAAACTCCTATTTATGGAGTTAATATATAGAGAGAGAGTTAATAAGTGTTAATATAAGTATCTCAGCTTTCTTTTCTGAAAAAGAAAGTAAGTTTCTAGTAATTATAGCTATAGGAAAAAAAAAAAAAACCTAGAGAGAAAATGCTATTTTTGTTATTGTAGAGAAATCAGTCTCTTAACTCCAGTGAGCCTTCTTTATTACTCTTGGTGTTTGGGAGTATTTGTGTTGTAAATTCTCAGTTTTTGCAAAACGCTATCAGCATTTGAAGTAATTCTAAAACTACACTTTAAATATTGGATTCTATTATTTTTTCTTAATTCTTGGGAGAAAATCATCATTTTAAGCTAGAGTACCTCTTACTTATAACTTTAACAGAGTGATAATAATTTGAAAACTATATGCAGAATGGAAATCAACTTTACAGTTTATTTCATAAAATCATTGAATGGTTTGGGTTGGAAAATACTCTAAGGTCACCAAGTTTCAATTCCTCTGCCATGGACAGATACACTTCCGACTAGACCAGGTTGTACAAAACCTCATCCAATCTGGCCTTGAACACCTCCAGTGACGTGGCATGTACTTCTCTGGGCAGCCTGTTTCAGTGCCTCACAGGAAACAATTACTGTCTAATGTCAATACAATCCTAGCCTCTTTTAGTCCAAAGTCACCAACCTCTGTTCTATCACTATGCTCTCTGATAAAGAGACCCTTACTATCTTCTCTGAAGGCTTCCATTTAGTACTGGAAGGCTGCTACAAGGCCTTCCTGGAGACTTCTCCAGCTTAAATAAGCCCAGCTCTCTCACTGTGTCTTCATAGAAGAGGTGCTCCAGCCCTCTGATGATCTTCATGTTCCTGCTCTGAACCAGCTCCAGTAGCTCCATGTCCTTGGGCTGGAGGCCCAAAGCTGAGTACAGTACTGCAGGTGGGGCCTTGTGAGAACAGAACAGAAGGGAACAATCATAACCTTCACCCTGAAGAATGAAGAAGTGATACAAATCAGTTTTTTTTTCTTACTCAGAAGAATTTTTGACACCACTTCTGGATGTCCTTGTAAAAGAATTCCTTTTCCTACAGTTTTCAAATCACACAAATGCAGGAAACTATTAGCATAAATGTTCTTTAGGCAGCTTTGTTTGGATTGATTGATATTTGTGGTTCTTCTAATCTTGATATTCTGGTGATAACCTAGCTGAAAATGTAAGAAAATATTCTGCAGTTTCAGGTCTTTCAGTAACATCTAAGGAACCAGCTATTTTTTAGAAATGTTCTGAAACACAGTAAGTGAAAGAAATCCAACTTAAAAACACTGCTTAAGTGAAAAACATTCTGCTGCTGATTTCCCAGCATCACACAATTTCTCTGCAGAAAGAAGTCAGTAAGTGAACAAAACAAGGAAGATAGCCCTTAATCACACGGCAGACAGCACTGACCTTGCCTCAGTCATTAAGTGCAAGGGAGGATTTCTTAACTGTTTGGGTTTTTTTTTAATGCATCATTTATTTCTAGCATCTTGTCATCCATCTAACAATTAGAAATTTGTCACATGCAATTGCTGCCTAAATTAGCAATTACATCAAGCTGTGTAAGTGATTTAAAAGAGTCCTATTTAAAAAGCACAATTACAGAGCTGCTAAGGGCTAGATGCAAAAAGAAACTTACGAACAAAATAGCTGAAATCAAATATTTTCAGTGTGAGCTATGCTTGAGTGTGGAAACAATCAAATAGCAACAAAGCTGCTTTCAAGAAGTACTTAGTTATAACTTAATTAAGTAATTGTATTCTTAGGCGAGTTCATACTAATTTTGATGATCCTGAAAAATATCTGCAACAGCCTTGGCAAGATTAGCTTACATCCATGTCTGATAAATAGATACGTGCATGTTTATATTGCAAATCCTGGTGTTTTGCTGAGGGGCAAGAGAACAAACAGGATTTTGATACATTTGGTACATTTGTTTTCTCATGCCACCAGAGCTTCCAAGATTATCTGCTTTTTTTACAAAGAGCAGCAGGCACTTGTGCCACAGCCACTGCTTTTTTCAAACTCTTGATGTATGTTTAATTAAGGCAAGGCTCATCTGAACTGTTCAACAGCATTAAATGTTATTACACTCCAATATTTCATATTGTGTAAACCACTTCTCTTAATTTCCCAAGTTAAACCTTCAGCAATATATGAGTTGGACTAAAATGACAGCTCTGAATATTGACTGCAAATCCTACCTTTCCTTCTCTCCTGCCGCAGAACTTCATTACCTCCCACTTTAAATGATGATTTTCCTGAAATCTGTAATGAATAAACCACTGAAGTGATGCCAAATACACAGGAACAAAAACTGACTTCATTATTTTCCTTTCACTGTCAGTGTGAACTCTTCATGCTAAACAGACAGGGTGCTCCAACACAGTTTGGGTTTTGATTATCTGTAAGTGGGGCCACCTCTGAACACATATGAGTTAAGGAGATTGGAAGTGGAAGTGAGAACTGGCATTTTGCTAATCTCCATATTTTATATACTTTTTTGAAAAATTAAGAGCTCAATTCCAAAATCATATTACTGTCCTTGGTAAAGACAGACCATTTCTTACTTCAGTGAGAGCTGTGAGCAGTTACTGAAATTTAATTTATTTGGGTGTCCAGATTGTGATTTCTATGCTAAAGTATATAAAACAAAACCCAAGTAAACCTGCTTAAGTGTAGACCAAGAACCAGAGCAATGAATCCAATTTCCTTCTGTATATATTTGTGCCCTCAAAGCACAGGAAAATATCTTAATTCTGATTGGGCCTTTAACCCATATCAGTGTACCCAACATCTACTGCAGTATCTAATAGGGATTTCACAGAATCACAGAATTGTAGGGGTTGGAAGGGACCTCCAGAGATCATCGAGTCCAACCCCCCTGCCAAAGCAGGCTCCCTAGACCAGGTTGCACAGGTAGGCGTCCAGGCGGGTCTTGAATACCTCCAGACAAGGAGACTCCACAACCTCTCTGGGCAGCCTGTTCCAGTGCTCCGTCACCCTCACTGTTAAAAAGTTCCCACGTCTATTCCAACCTTAATGATTCTATATGTTCAGACACCATCACATTGTTTGCAGGGGAAAAACAAACAAACAACAACAAGACATTGTAGGTACTTCCTGAACATCCACATCATTGTTGTGCCTTTTTATAAACCATCAACTTGCTCTGATAGAAAACTGACCCAGTCCAGTAATACTGACTCATCTACTGTTTGCAGAATAGATCAGATACTAATTAACAAATAGATCCTCTAAACAGAGATACCAATAAACGCAACATAGCTCAGTACATAGTGGGGATATACACTGACTCAGAGAACACAGAGGTTTTCATAAAAAACATCATAGCTGGCCTTCTAGGGATCCTAAACCTGAGATCTGACTGCAGATGTGCTGAGCAGAACAGTGGTCCAGGCACCAAGAACTTGATGTAACTAAACTGCTTTTGCTATAAGGTCATTATCGTGGCTCTCAGGAGCTGTTTTGATACCTACAATTAAAGCTGCCCAAAAGATTCTATTAGAAGATGCTGTTCTTTGTTGCAAATCCACAGGGCTTTATCAAAGTAGATAGCGCTTCATGTCCACAACTAGCATGACTGTTACACGAGGAAAGAGTTACAAGGCCTGACCATCACTCTCAGCTCAACCACATCTATATCTCACTAATCGGGCCAAAATCAGGATGCACAGCCAGAGCCTCCTCTACCCACCTCAACTTTGGATCGAGAGACCTACAAGAACACAGCATGGCTCTGCTCAACATTAGCCAGTGTAAGAAGGGAAGTAGCTTAGAAAAGAAGGAAAGCTTTCAGAAGGAGAGAATATCCTTATTTCACCACCTGATAAAGCTTGGAAAAAAAAACTGTCTGGCTCAAAACTCCACATTTTCTCAGGCAACTAACAAACTCCAGGCAATATATGGTTTAGACATAACTAATCTGAAGGTTTACATCTTAGAATCATTTTCTTCTTCAGCAACATCAGAAAGCTCCTCCTGTCCTCAACCCCAAGCAGTCCTTAACCCCAAGCAGCTCTCCACAGCCCCACTGCATTTTGCAGTGTCACTCTCTAAGAGCTGCGTCAAAACCAAATGGTGGGGCAAACTGTATTACCAAAATGTCCAGATGAAGAAAACTCCCTGATCAGCATGAAAGGAATTGGTTGCAAAACAGGAAGAGAAGTTGTAGCTAGGGGAGCAGCAACTGGCTTCTGGAGGAGACAGAATATAATGGGGAAACACCTCCTGGGCAATAGAAGAGGCGGCAGCATTATTTCTGTTTTTCAGCAGGGGTGCAAGATTTTACAATGCTCCTGAGAGACTGGAAGCAGAGAGATGGTTTAGAGAAATAAACAAAATGAAAATAAAGAAGCCTCCTTTACACCTAGGTATTTATGCCTCTTTCTGGATGTCTGGCAATTCTTTCCCTGGCACAGTGGATGTCCCGTCTGGAGTACTGGTGACACATTTTGGGATAAGCATGTCCTGGCTGTCTGGATTTAAATGATTCTTTTGGGAGGACATCAATTATGACTGCTAAGTGACCACATTTACTGTTTGAGCACAGCTTGGCTTTGCCTGGAGTTTTGTGATCTGCAGAATTTTTGCTTCTGGTAATGATATACTTTGACTTTTCTCCTTTTAATCATATGTATGCAGAAGTTGCATGGCCATGGAATGAAAGAAAAGTCCTTTCAAGGAAAAGAAACTCATTAAAAGACAAAAAACAAAAAGGTAAGCTTCCACAATGGAGAGAGATCATCAGCTAATTTCCCCAGGGATCTATACTGATATTCAATATGCTCACAAATAACTGGTAAAAGGTGAGAAAGTTTACTGCTGATAAAAAATTACTTGAGACAGTAAGAATGAGAGTAGATTAAGGAGAATTGCTAAGAAGCCATAGAATGTTGAGGAACTGGGCAACAGAATGGCAGATGAATGATAATGTAGGCAATGTTGCATATGGAAAAAAAATCATAACTTCACATAGAAAACTATGGATTCAAACCTGATAATTATCAGTCAGGAATTACATTTTGGCATTTGGACTTTAAGTTCCATTAAAATGGAAATTCAGTAAGAGTCAAAATAGCAAAAATAAAATAGAAGCAAAAATAATACGTATCAAAAAGACATGAACAACAAAAAAACCCTAATTATCTGACTATGAAATCTATGGCTCTTTCACATCTTCAGTACAGTGCATGGTTCTTTTTCCATTGAAAAAAAGCTGCATTAGAACAAAAACATTCAGAGAAAGCCAACTACAATGACCACAGCTACAGAACAGCTTCCATACAAGGAACAATTTCCATATGGTCCTTGTTATGAAAAGGAGTCATCTTAGTGCAGGTGAGATAGCAATCTACAAATCAAGAGTGGCTAGGATCAGATAGGTGGGCATCAATTGCTCACTGTCTGCTCCAATACAAAAATGAATGGCTATAAAATGAAGCTAGAGGAAGCCAGCCTGAAGGTAAAGAAGATGGCTGGCAAGCTAACACAACAGATAGTCAGCCTGAAGAATTACTTGACAAAAGATGTTGTTGCAAAAGGTTTAGAAGGGCTCCAAGTACTTGGGCCCAAGCAAGTACCTGGAAGAGAGATCTACTGAAGAGAAAAAGAACTTGCAAGGCTTTTCACTTATTTTTTTTATTCTTTCATGTGCCTATCCTCTAAGTAGCTGCCAGTGGCAATCACTGGCAGACAACAGTGGGGCAGATACCCTTTCTTCTGACACAGCACTGTTGTGCCTCGGTGCATCTCCTGTCTTCTTCCCTGTACTTTTGCTGGGCAACATAGTATAAGCTGTCTGTTTGCTTCTGGATGGATCAAATGTCCTATTTCTATACACACTAATGAATAAAAATTGAAATGCTTTCAAAGGCTCATCTTCCACACTGCAAGGACTGCACCACAGGCCCATGAGTGACTTTACCTCCTGCCTGGAATGTCTGGCAAACCATTTTGTACAGAGCTGATGATAATGAACCCATTTTCCTGAGAAACAGGAGCTTGCCATTTCTTTGTCCAGTAGGAAACTCATACAGAATATGTTTAAGCTTGTGAGAGAAAGTGAGAGAATTGAACTTCAAAATCAAAGGATTCCTACTTAGACAGAAAAGCCATCTGAGCCAGTAGGCACACACATTGAAAAGTTAAAAGACTGCCTATCTATGAAGAGGTTTTACCTAATCCTCATGAAGAATTTTCTTGGTACAAGAATGACCATGCTGCTTCCCTATGAATACAATTAAACAAATCTTTGCCCACTGAGGAAGCTGGACATGCACATATGTGCATCACAGATATTCAAGGGTAAATAACATGAAGACTAATAGAGGAACATCAATGCCAGTTTTTCAACTTTACCTCTGAGTGTGAAAGGGCTTCTATTGGAAATAAATGAATGACTCAAGTGCAGTCAAGCATATTTCAGTAGAGTTCAGCAATGCAAAATTAAAGTCAGAATGTTGGCAGAGGTCTACTTGGATAGTGCCATATCAGGATACATCAAATAAATCATGTCTTACCTTCTCCTTCAAGCTCTGACTGTGCTTGGCCTGACAGGGAATTAGTGAAACATTTTTATCTGCTGACATTTATTACTGAAACGCTCTTATTATAGTCTTTGAAATGCTGTTCACAGTTCTAGCCATTTTCTGACTTAAATTCAGTGACATTCCTGCAAAAACATTCAGAAGCAAATGGCCATAATATGTTCTGCAGACATACGAAATACCCTGAGGAGGGAGTTAATGGGAATGAACATAATAATGCTCTTTGAGGAGAGCGAGATGTGGTATATATTTTATCTTAAAGGATTTTAACTAAATCCCCGAAGGTTCTTTATGTGGAAGAAGTTTTTGTGTTTAAGTGAAAGTCTAGTTGAATTTGAAAGGGCATTCTCATTTTGTTTTCTTCCTCCAAAAAGGGTGTTGATAGATTTGTCCTGTGCTATTTTGGTTTGGGTTTTTGTGGAATTCTCATGGATGTTGTCTGTGTGTTTTGTCTACTGCTTTACTCACAGTGCATCAGATGAACTCTCCTGCTCACGTGTTTCTCCATAACTAGCCAAGAGCCAAGGTAAGGTAACTACCTTCATATTGCAAATGCCTTACTTAACGCCCCAAATATTGTCCCATCACAATTTGGGGAAACGCTGACAAGAAACAAGGAGCTGCAAATTTCAGTCCTGAACACATGATCTGCCCAGTGGCTTTTGCCAGCTTTTTTTCAGGCATTTAACTTAGCATAGGTTTTTTGTTCAGTCAACCATTTCAACTTCCTGACCATCAGTGGTTTCCACAGTGAAAAATACAGAAGTTCAAAAAAGAAGCATCTGGCTTAGAAATATATTCACCAGTTCCAAGCAGGCAGAGGTGAGCACAGTGCTGCCCACACACTCAGCAGCCTGTGTGAACATGCTGGGGATGCAGTATAAAACAAGACCTGCATTCTTTCAGGCTGATTTATCTTATCGTTTCCATTAGTTTCAACTCTCTAGTTAGGGACACAAAGCAAGAAACCTCAGCATGTTAACAAGCCAATTTCAAATTCCCTTGTCTACGTTGGTATTGCTCACCTCTGAGGCAAGGCTATGATTACAAGGCACCAAGATTGGCCCTGTGCACTCAGATATAACGCAGAACATTTCTATTTCTCCAAACCAGTAAGTCTCATCACTGTGAAAACAGAGATAGGAACTCTTCTCCAAGAAGCAAGGGGGCAATGCTTTCCTAAGAAGCAGATCACCCACAGGGTTTGGCAGGCCTTCACAGAGTGTCTGTATCAAGCATCCAACTGCTGCTTTCTTAGCCTGTACCTAAACCATTTCCTCTACCACTTCCATGTTGCCTGCTGTTTCAGTAGAGGCTGCGATGAGCCTCAGCGTGAAGGACACAAAGCTCACAGGACAAGAACAGAGACCAATTACTCTCTCAAAGACTCGAGTGAAAACAGAGAAGTCCATTCACTGAACATGCATTCTCTACATGCCCTGGGGTCTGACTGAACCTAACCAAATCCCTCCTTCAAGTAGTAGAGAGGTGATGCTATATTCCCATGGGGTTCTGGAGATGATAGGTTCCTTTAGCTCTCCATGTACACTTCACAAGGTAAGGCACTGCATACTGTTGAATAAACCTCAACATGCAAAGCTTACTGACTGTACTGAGATGTATTGATGTTTTCTCGGCACATTCTTGTGCCCACCAAGCAAAAATGGTGAAAGGAAGAGAAAAAGCTTTTGTAGAATTCTTTCTAGTCACTTACTAAATACGCGGAAGCATTAGTTTTGTGCAATAACTGCATCTTAGCAGAAACAGAAACCCTGAGCCCCACAGCAAGTATGTTTCATCCAGCTCCAATTAAAATACTAGGAGCTTATCACCCACTGAACTCACTGCGCTTCAAGCAAAACCTCTCACAAGGCTGCAAAACAAATCTAAGATCTCGATATATTGTAAAACTCTTTTATGGATCTTTTTACTGTTATGATTACTCATGCGTTGCCACTGTGAAAAGTTTCTGCATTGCTTCTGTGATCAGCTGTCACCTAGGTGGATGAGAGGCTTGAAATTTCATCAGGATCAGCAGTTTAATTTATTTCTCAAATTTTGCAAAGAGTTGTGATGAAATTGGACCCAGTCTTCAAGCTGCGCACACTTCAAAAGCAAAGCTGCAATGCAAACTTTTTCTACCTTTCAGTTGTAACTTTGAGAAAGGAAAATCCAATCCCCTTAAAAAGACCAAGTGCTACATTTCATGCTCCAAGCTTCTCAGGTGGTTTCAGTGCTAAATGCAATAGGCAGATCAAGAGCTCACTGTTAGGAGATAGTTTTGTAAAGGTCATTTCATCTCAGAAGTAAACCATGAAAATTTAGTGTTAGATTTTTTTTTTTTATAGTTTCATTCGATGATTTTTATAGTACTTGCCAATCATTTCGCTATTTTCCACAGCATAATAATTACACATCATCATCATAAACTGATGATTAACTGTACAGAGGACCAAACACCATCAGCAGCTGAGCTTAGCATAGGAAAGGGAAGAAAGCTCTTCCTCAGTGTTGGATGCTGAATGTGTTTCTAGCTCTGTCCTTCTGCAGTATGATAGCAGCAAAGACCCACCAGGTTCACCAAGAACCCTTTTGCACTGGGAGTTTCCCTTTCAGTCCAGGCTAAGGGCAGCACACCCACAGGTGTTTGCATGTACAGTGTAATCATTGAAATGAGGAACCACTGTGAAGCTGCTTTGTCCTTTCTTGACAGTTAAAGAAAAGTATCAGAGTAAGTGATGGAAGGTAGAGCTACACAATTAAAAAAAAAAAGACGACAAAGTTCATATGAATTAAGCAAAATCATCTTTTCTCAGATATGATATTTCTTTCATTGCCAGTAAGCTGTTAGAATGCAAGCCCTTCTTCAATCATCTGATAAAAAAAATACATGAGACTTCAAAACATCAGCTGCAGGTGCCGCTACTTGACTTTGCATTATTAAGCCAGAGGCCCTGACAGGCAGTCTGGGGTTTTCAGAACAGACTGACTCCATCAGTGGAGAAACCTGGCCATGCATTGCAAGTGTGAGCACAGCATTTATACCAATGGTTCAGATCATAAGTCAGAAGCAGGGCTTGCTCCTCTTGCTGTGTATGGTCACTTTGGGGAATCCATTTAATGATCATTTGGAAGGCTCCTACATCAGCCTCTCAAACCCCATCTATTTCAGTGTTTCTGACCAAGCATCTTATTATCTTGGTAGCAGTTGAAAACTATAAGGCGCTGATCAAGAAGGAAGAGAGATGCCAGAAAAATAAGGCAAGTAAAATTATAAGTCATTGATCAACAAATTAAACTGTGCTCTAAATCTTGCATGCTGTTTGAGAATCCAGACCAGTCATTCATATTCACAAAGATCTCCCTGACTTTCAGCCTCATTTGAATGGCTGACACAGAAGCTCTGCTGGTGGAGGAAAAGGGCAGACAAGTTTTGAAATATAAAATTGGAAAACTTACTGGTCTCCCAAATGCGCAGTCACGGTCTTTATTGCACGTTAGCAGTTCCAAATGAAGGCCTGTAAAAAAGCAAATGATGATCATGTTTGAGACATAGGTCACTGCATTAGTTAGTAAGCTCTGTACAAAATAAAGAGGAGTTAAGCTGCAAAATTCAACCCTATGTCCACGTGCAGACTTTCCTAGAATCCAGCAATAGTCAGCTTCTGGATCAGGCACTTGCTGTTATCCCCTGTTAGCATCAGAGGTATCAGTTTCATCTTTTAAATTACAAACCAAGTCTGGAACCCAAATTTAAGATTCACAGATCTGGTGCCTTGATTTGGGCATCACTAGCTCTGAGAAAAAAACAACAGTAACTTTCCCTTAGAAAAAAACTGTTCCAGATCTGTTTTAAAGAGAGGAAAGAGAGAAACGATCTAGTTAACTTCCAATGACTTCTACAGGATATAGAGACTGCTAAAGTAATTGCATTTTATTTTATTGCAGAGGAGTAGTGCAAGTAGGAAGGGTCTCTAGATATCTGTCTTTAGCAAAGATGGGCAGCATATGCAAGTGCTGAATTAGACTGCATTAATGAGAAAGCAGTATGTGAATCAAGTGAAGTCATCCTGTGGTACTTAGGCCTCATTTCATTGTGTTAGAACCACCTCAGAAGGACACTGCATTTCATTTTGACAGGGAGAACTAATCTGGAGAGTAAAAAAACATTGTGGAAGGGTGGTTTCATTAAGGACGTTGCCTGCTATATTAGGTCAAACATTTTATGTACACTCAAATGCATGGGACACCTTACCCTCCTCAGTGCTGATCAGGATCGTTTTGAAAGAAGGGAAAACTGTCTTGCCTTATGTACAAGAAATTTTTTCCATCTATGTGCTATATCTGATAGGACATGTTGTAAGTTGCTGTTTCTATGGCAAAAGAAGGCAATGATAGTGCCTTCAAATGGGATAGAGGCACTACGAAGCAATAACAGGCAATAAAGAAGGAAAACTGGCTCACCCCTTCCAGTGACCAGTCACAGCTCAAGAGGAGTACAATCTCTGCTCAGACAGATGCTGTTCCCTCAGCTGCTAACCCTTAAATTAGGGTGAGGAGGGGTGGATCCAGGCTCCATCCCTTCCAGTCACTCAGATACATTGCTTGCACCTGAGCTCTCTGGGTCAGCCATGCCTTCTCACCCAGTGCTCAACCTTTGGCTCAGGCTGTGACCTGGCAATTCCACTGCACTGTCTTATACTGATATTAGGGAAATTGAGCCCCTTTCAGATGATAATCAATTCAAATGCAATACCAAAACCTTCCCACAGAATTGAGGATCATTATTAAGAACTCTATTTTGAAGATGGGACAACTGAGAAACACAAAAGCAAAGTCACTTATCTGCAAGCACACTAAGAGCAACAGCAGCTGAAAGAGGAACCAAGCTCACAATTGATGAGTGCCGGGCCCACTGTTATATACCCAAACTCTCCTTTTTCCCTGCAGTCGGGAACACAACAAAGCAGCATACCTAATTCATCACACTAGAAAATCTTCCAGTGAACAGTTTTGCTACAAGCCATGAGAATTATCAGATTAGGTGAAAAATCACAGCAGCCCTGTAAATTCCTGCAGAGAGCACCTGAACATGACACACGGGTTCAAACATTTCCAAAGAACAACCTCACAGGCAGTGGTGCACAGAGAGCTTGTACAAGGCACGAGAGATTCGTCTCTATTCATTTCTCTGAGCACGGAAGGAATCAGAAATTACCCCACTGACTCTGTTTAGATAACCAGATTTGAAAAGGAGTAGAGAAGTATTATGCAAATCACACTGAAGACAAAGTCAGTCCAATAGCAATACAATCGCCATTGCTTTTGCTTTACTGAAGTCTCATGGAATTCAGCAGTATAAAATAATAATATATTAACTTATAAAATAATAACAATAAAATTATTTAAAACTGACCAGTGAGGAAACTTCAAAACCATTTTCTTTACAAAACTCTCACCTGCAGTTTATTCAGGAGAATGTTTTAAAAATGGCAAGTTTAACCAGTGTTACTGTGGATACCTTAACTTGGAAGCTGTCCCGTTTCTCAAGCCACAAAAAAGACAGCCAGCAAGAGAGAGAGACTTACATAAATCCATTCCCATGATACTCAAGAGCATGAGAGAACAATGTCAATGCTTGTCAAGTTAGATGTAACAGATATGAGAGACTGGCCACAGATAAAAAGAGAAGTGGACAACTGAATTAATATTAACATGGGAAAAGCATTCAGAGCCTTCTACCTTTCCCTTCTTTTTGACAGTATAAAAATAGGAAGAAAAGTTACACCAGGGAATTGGAGCGGCCCTGAAAGCCAACTAGGAGTGCCTTTGTTCATCTGTTTTAGAGCAGGTTGAAGGCCAAGTGAAGTACAACGTGCACCCAGAGCCACGTGACCTCCAGCGCATGGCAGGGACAGGGCACAACCCCAGATCCAGGAGGACACTTCCTATCCCCATCAAAGAGCTTAGGCATCATGTCCTACAGCATCTGGCACAGGTATAAAAGAAGATACCAAATGCAATGGAAACAAGCAATCTCCTTCTGATGGAGTAAAGTATTCCAGGAAACTCATCCACACATCTTCCTCTGTTTTTTAAATACAATTCTTTTTGGGAAGGATTTAACCTTCAGATCACTGTAAGTAGCTTTGTAAGCATGTATTACACAAGTAGCCAAGCCTTTCTCCACCCACTAAATGCTGGAAACTGATGCAATTATGAGTCTCCTGTCTGTCACGAGGCAGAACTTCCTCAAATATTAGAGCAGCAACAAACCTCCTAAAATCTCTTAATGTAAAATATTAAAATTAAAAAAGTTATAAAAAAAAAACAACACCAAGCTCCAAATGCTTCAGCCTATCCAGAGCTGTTACACGCTGACAGCTTATTATCTGTAGGTCTGTGTTGGAAACCTGGAGATCAGGTGCCTTGTATTCCCTATTACACCAGTGTAAATCAGAGTTACCAAGCCCCAGCTGCACAAGCAGCAGCATTGCTTCCTCCCTGCCATACCTAATGAAGTTAGATACCACCTGTGAAGTATCAAGCATGCACACGTTTATCAGGTTGCTCTAGTACAGAGCAGGAAGAAAGCAAAAGAACTGGTATCCGGATTTGCTGTGATTTATTTGGATCTCTTTCAAAGCCTCCCATCCTCCTTTTAAGGTTTTAATGGTGCTAATTCCTGATGGCCCAGCCTGTTTCCTAACTTAACATGCCAGATGACAGGATGTCAGTTTTGTGTTTGTTACCCTTTGAAAATCATATTTCATCCTTGCTTCAATTGATTGTTGATAATCAAGTATCTGGCACAGAGGTGAATGTCTTCAGCAGGATGTTTTCCTGACTGAAGCAAAAGGATTTTGTCCGTAACATGAGCAGGATTAAAGAGGTCCTGTAAGGAACAGCAGGAATTTTTTGTTCATTCTGAGAGAAGATACTCAGCATTGAATAGAGATAAGATGCGGCGTATGGTGGCTGTTGTTTTTAAAACCAGTGTATCTACATGTGAATTCTAATTTGTGCTAAGGAAGTGTAAATAGAATCTAGAGAAATAGGTGCAAATTCATCCACAGTGTGGGATATGTGGTGAAGTCTTCAGCAACAATAGATGGGAAATATAGGTATCACATGGCAGATGCCAGTTAATAAATGGCACATCTGCAAGTTCATCTGAGGTGAAGAATTTTGCTGGAAAATGCTTGTACATGAAGGCAGCACTATATGCTTGGCCTCTGAATTCAAAATGATAAGATGATTAAATTAGTTCCTTTAGCTCTCTGAAATGGCTCAAATTAATTAATGTTTCAACTTCCTTCTTATGCATGATAAGATGCATGCAGTGAGGAGTGAATTAAATGAGAAAAATTGAAGGACTAATTATGTTTACAAGGCTGTGCTGCAGAACAGCAAGTGAAACGATTATCTAAGCACCAGAGTCATCTAAGAGACCTATGTTTTGTAAGAATTGTTTTCTCTTATTAATAGAAAACCCAAACAATGCAATTTGTCAAGTGGTGCAAACCAGTTACATAATTCTCCTCACGTAGCCTTCTGACCATTAAAAATGGATGGTCTAAACCTAAGAGAATTCAAGCATGTTGGGAAATGACGTATTTGTCCCAAATACTGATGTTTTATCTACACCTCTCACGCTGTGCCGAAACAGCTCCTGGCATTCACTCTTTTTCTCAAAGCCCAGAACCAGCAGCTCATTTTCACCTCTGTGGAGCTGCCCACATTGCCATGCAGCCAGCCACTCTCCTCTCTTTTGAATATTACTTCCTCTTGCTCTCCATGCCTGAATTCCCTGGGTTTACCTGTTCTACCTTTAAACACCTCCCCAGGCCCCTCTGAGCCACCAGCTCAATCACACCATAAAATCAAGCCAGGAGTGGGTCCTTCCGGTATGGAAAGCTGAAAAATGTGAGTGAAGCATGATCAGACAGCTGTTTGGATTTCTCTGCAATTTTTGGCAACTGCTCGGTGCTCCCAGTGGATTGGACAAGATATACTCTACTTGTAATGTCATTCAGTAGCAATCATGACATCAGTTGCCTCTATTGGCAAGCTTACCAACAGAGTTGTGCAGGTGCAATTAGACAGTTACAGCCAATGTACCGATATGAAATAGAAATTAAAATTTATCAGCCTCTCTGCTAGCAGCACCTCACTAAGAAATAAAATTTTACAATGCCAGTTGTAAGAGCAACACTAAAAGTGCCTATTCCTTGACCTTGAGATTTTATCACCAGGCAGCAAAACAAAATCTAACAAATCTTCCAGAAAAAAAAAGTTACAAATAAATAGCATGTATTTCAGAGGGAGTCTAAAGGTACAATACATGTATAACACAGATTCCCCCTTTCATTAACACTAGCTTAATCTTTAATGAAGTCTTTTGATTGCAGCAGAGCCCCTTTTTATTATTAATAAAGGTTTGTTTTTACTGCAGCCTATTCTCCAGCCTCCAGACCACATCCAGGAGGCCATAAAAACACCTAAGAGTACCCTTGACAAATGTGTTCTACAAGATGGTCCCTGTCTGCCCTGAGGTATGAATAAACTAAATAGACAGTGTGGATGGAGAGCATTATTTTCATAGCCATTCTGTCAAACGAGGTACTAGATTCTCCTGTTTATTTCTATGGGAATTACACCTGAAGAGATTCGTCTGTGGTCATGTAAAAAGACAGCGGCAGAAGCAGATTTAATTCCCAGTCCATTTTTCTAATATTCCTTCTCCTTGCGCCCCTCCTTTGATATTCAAATTATATCTACCAAAAACACATGGCAAGATCATGTCAAAATAATATGCATCTTTCCCTTCATTAAAGAAGGCTTTCCTAAGACTTTTCCTCTGCAGGAGGTGCAGGTCTTTGTGTTGCTCCTCTGTGCTGTTTTCATTCATGAATGACAAGGTCAGGACCCTATCATTCCCACTTGCCTTCTGGATTAGTTTTGTTTACACATCAGCATTTGGTACTGTATATATGTGGCTGATTTTGGCTTTCTTGCAGTACTCTGGCCACCTTGCTCTCTGGAGAGACTTTGCTAAGGTTGTTTTTTCTCTCCCTGTGATCATCACCACAGTATGCTGAAATCTCAAGCCCTTCCTCTGTTCTATCACCATATTTCATGTTGGCTGACCCCATGAAGAGCTCTTCAATTTTGAAACCACATTTCTCCACAGGAGCCTCTTGATGCTGCTTCCACCCTTTGCTTTCTGGTACCTGGCACCCTTCCCAGTGGGTTCTAGTAGGCTGTGCTATAAATAGCACCATTTAAATAGAAGTGTCCTCAATCCATAAGGACAAAGTTTCATTCTGAAACAATGTATTCATCTAAGCAATAAAGCATATATGTTAACAATTCTTGTTGCAAACTGTGGAACTGGAACCACTAAGACATCTTCTCCTCTGAATAGCATAAAAATACCCTCTACCAACATCATCTCATGGAACATCCCAAAATGTCATCAGAACTCAAATCATTAAGTAGCTCACCATTTGTATTGCTTTGCTGAGGAAAACACACATGCCACTCACCAAAAAGAAAACATGGAAAATTCAGACCACCAAGTCCTGATGAACACTTGCATGAGTAAAGCAATTTGAAATCTGCATTGACTAGCTAAACCTCTGGCACTAAAGACAAAAATTGTCTCCAACTCTAAGTGCACTGAGTTACATCTGGAAAAACTGGAATGTTCTTGAAGCAAAATGTCAGAGATCACCATTCTAATTCCAAAGCCAGTTCCTATTTCAGAGGAAAATGAGAGAGATAGCTCCTAAATATAGACTACTGTATTCAGGAATAACTAAAGGAGTGCACCGTATGGACTGCAAGTCAAGGCAAGAAATGCCATTTCAAATTTGAGATCAGCTCATAAGGCCTATGAAGAGTTTATATAGTTAGCTTCATGACTCTACTCCAGAGGTTTTTTCAGTTTGAGACAATAAACTCTAGCAACACTTCTAGCTTGTTCACTAACAACATAAAACACAACAGCATTTCACACTGCACTCTTCACCATTTTTGCGGCTGAGACTTGTCAGTAGTAAGAACAGAAAAAAGGGATGATCTTCATCTCAGGACTTCCTGGGGCTTCAACCTGTCTCCAGAACACAACAGACAATCCTTATAGTTTCCTTTCCTCTCTATTTGGAGCAAACTTTAAACCTCTTCCCTCATACCATCCCAAAGACTGATATATTGCTCTTCACTGATATGTTGCCTAAGACAAAGCTCTGTATTGGCCATGAAGCTTCTGCTCTGTTAGAAAAATACAGGAAACTTCTAGATATGGAAACAATAGCATCTAATTCAGCTACTGCCCAAGGAAAACATCATACATTACCCATCATCCTTTACATCCAGTAGCCTCATAATGCTCCTTGATGATAATCTCAAATAATTCTCAAAGGATACCATGATAGATAAATTTCCAGAATACACAGCAGAGACAAGAAAAGTATACTGTGAAAACACATGTGTTATTCTTATTATCAGAACTGACAAAATCTCACTGCTAGTTTTATAATAGGCTGTTAAAGCCATAAGAAAAAAAAAAGCAGAATGATGGAGAGGACATCTGTCTGACAGTGCTTTGGCATCAAGTTCATGGCATGGAATATACAAGCAAGCATGCTACTACTCTGGTCTCAAAGCTCACAGTAGAATATGATGCTATGGAGGTATCTGTCATGATTCAAATACTTCTTTTACTGACACAAAAGAAGAGCTTTTTTTTCATTCTAGTGTGTTGAACTTACGCGTTTGTCTGCTCAGAATAACACTGGCAGCTGCTCCTTCTAGTACCATCAAATAAGCAAATGCTATTTAGTTTGGGCAAAGAGACAGACTCTTCACCAGGCACAATATTGTCTTTGTAAAGGCACATAGATCTGCTTTTGAATTTTCAATGTGCTTCATAGATTAAGGACAGAAATTGCCATCTGCTAATCTGCTTCTGCTACACAAAGAGCCACTGCGTATGCTGTTTTCTGATGGTTTGAGGTTACGGCCTCTCTTCATTGCTCAAGAAAAATATGTAGCACATGTCATAAAACCAGTTACATTAGCTTCTTTGTAGTTCATCCCACATTGCCACTGTCTGCCAGGGGGTTTCCTGCTCACCAACAGCCAACGAAATGGTTCTCCTGTTACATATCGCATGATAACCTAACCAGCTGTAATGGTTTTACCAGGCACTGGTGTTCAGCAGTGCCTGCCAACTGCACAGCTACCTGCTGTGCTGCCAGAAACAAGTGCTTATGCAATTCACCTAACTTCTCTGGGCTTCAGCTTGCTCTTTTGGTCTGGAACACAAATGGATGAGGAAGTACAAAGCCTCTGCACTGGCAATGCTGTCTCAGGGCAGTCACCCATTAGTGAGAAAGCATAAGGATATGCACAAAACATGGGAAGAATGGGTAGCCTTGATCAATCTGCATGAGGCTTGGGAGTGTCTGTTCTTAGGTCTTTTGTTACTTCATGAGAAATAAATCAAACCACCTATCTTGAACTTCTAGTCATCATCCAAAGATAAGACAGGAAGAAAAAGTAGAACGCAGATATGAATATTTCAGAACCTTAACTAGAGCAGGTACATCTGGAAATGGGATGGGCAGAGAGGGAGGATTATTATTTTTCTGATTAGTTGACTATCTCCAGTGACCACCTGAAAATCAGGCCTCTCCAAGCTGTCTCAGGACGAGTACTGCAAATCACTACTTTGAAAATGTTGACCTAAAAAGCAAATGTGTATTTTTAAATAATTAATAGCATTCTCTAAGTGGAATTTTCCAGCCCAAAATGAGATGTACAGTTGGATTCCCCTGAGATGAGGTATTTCTAATGGAAACACTGACACAACCAAAATGATAATGTATTGAGTAGCAATAAAGCTTAGCACATGCTCATTTATTTCATTCTTCTATCGGTTTGGACCTGGTCCCATAAAACATAGCACTTTTCTTGTTTGATGGACCTCAGTTTCAACACCTCTGCAGCTTACAAAAAAAAACCACTTCTAGTCCAAAAGCATTAATAAAAAATACAACTCGATACATAAATAAAGAGAAAGGCTTGCACCCAACAAAAAGGGCAGTGCTTTGGTTATCTCTGCTGTCAATTTCTTACAGGAATCTGGCCATCTTCCTACAGACCTAACACATCCTAATAACTTGAGAAACAAAGAAAGACTTTGCTCAGCCCGTCCACTGCTTGTTCTGCTTTATCCCACATCTGTTGGATCAAGTGTGTGTTTCCAAAAGAAGTTAACATCATCCTTTTGCTAAATGATCTTTACACATTTAGGGCCAAAACCTGCCTTTTGCCGTATATGTCTGCCCACATACAGATATATACATCCCTAAGCACATTTGGAAGACTAGAGTTACTGTAACTGGCTAGACCCAAACTTGGACAACACAACACTGTCATATTTTCTTCAGTCTTATAAATGTCTCTGTAGCATCTGTCTTCCCTGCATGTTCAAAGATGGGTAACTGGGACCTTTAACAAATGAAGGTCATTTTAAAACTGGATCTCCTATCTAAACCTTATGCTATCTGGGTCAAAGCTGGACTTGAAAGTCCCTGAAAAGACACAGGATATACCTTCCCACTAAAATTATAAACCTACTTTTAGTCCTGATCAGATGGGAGAGAATAGCGAAGAATAAGGAAAAGATCCAGGGACAAGCAAATTACAGACCACAGATGATCAAAGCATGTGATTACTTGGTATAAAATACAGAGATACGATAGTATAAAACACTAGCATCTTTGTAGTCAGTAGGACGTTTTCATGGAGATCAGGAGCCCAATCTCTGCATTTTGTAGTGACTTAAGACACATATGAAGAGAAATCAAATGGAGCAGGTGAGAAAGTTTGGAGAGAGAAAGATAGAACATTTACATTAAAATGTGAATTTTTCATCCAGAAATCAAAATGCCCTAGCCAAAACCATGAACAGCATATATACTTCCTTCACTCAGGAGCTACAGGTGATCCCACCTTACATTAACCATATTTCATTCCTAAAACTTTTCTCAACTATCTACCAGGTTCATCACCTTGCTCTCTACTATGAGCTAGTTTCCTTTTGGTGACAAGAACAAGCTTATTCTGGGAAATCTACTGGGAAACATTTGTCACATCTATGATGAAGAGCTTTAAATTGAGACATAAACAAAATATTTCCCTTCAAGAACTTAATGATCTTCTGTGGATATAAACCTACAAGGTCACAGAAGTTCATCTAGGTATCTTACCCATTAACTTCCCATTAGTTTGTAGTAAAAAAATCTCATATTAGCTCAATTGGAACAGGAGAAAGACACTTCCGTAAGTATACTTTATTTCAAGAAAACAGTCTCCTTTTGAATGAAAGTATGCAGCATTTTAAAGCGTAAAAACATAGACTTATCCAGTCCAATATATACCACAAATTAAGTTATTGACCTAAAAAATAACTGGCTTACAATAATACATTTGTATAATCTAACAAATTGCAACAATATTTCTTTAAGGCATATCACATTGGCTACAAACAAGAAATTCCTTGAGTATCAGAGAAATATTGAACGATGAGTCAGAAAACTTCTACATCAGCATTATCATGAATAATAAACTACATGCTGTAATATTTCCCAGCAGTACTCTGAAGACAGTCAATAAGGTGAAAAAAAATCATCTTCAACTGTGTAACATCAGTCTTTAGTATAGCGTTTAAATTATATTAGCGCTGCATTCCGTAAATAAATAAATAAACAAGCAGAAGGTTCAGAAAGCACAGCCAAGCAAGTTTTATCTTGACGTAAGGCCATGATGTTTTATTCATGTGATGAGAAGAGAGCAGCTTGCAGCTGTCTGGGGAGAGCTGTTACATACACGTGGGGAAAGGGAAGAACAGGACGCAGCTTAGGAAAGCTGTTATGCAGCAGGGATGCAGGGAGGGAAGTGGAAGGGAAAACAGATTTTTCCCCTAGATGTTTGGCTGGCTTTACTGGATATTTGTTAATCAGGGCAAGATCTATTTATTCCAGACAGGGAGCAATGCAGATGCTCTATCAAAAGTAAAATAAGAGATACAGGATGGAATAGGCTGCTGTCCAGAGGCAGGCATGTGGTGTCACTGAGCCATACTGTTACTGGTGGCAGCCACATGCCTCAACAAGAGAAGAGATTTGCTCTGGCCTGGAAGATTTTAACAAAAATCTCTCTAGATTTGAGGTTCAGAGTTGGACACTTCGATAATTAGTACTGCAAAAACTGCTGTTTCTTCAGTTGTCCTCTGTGGCAATACTAAGAGAGATCAACTGGGCAGTGCTGAGCCTGGCCACCTTTCAGTCACATTGGACTCTGCTCTCAGTTACTTGGCCATGGTGGGTTGGAGGGAGACCCAAGCATAGCACTGACCCCTGTGACAGATTCTGACAGTGACACTGTCTGAGCTACAGCTCTCCCAAGTCTGTGGACTGGATTTACACTACTTGCACAAGCTGCTCAGCAATTCACACAAAACTGCTGCAGCAGGGGAGGGCTTGCTTCATTTCCTATGTGATTTATTTTCACAAGACCATTTACCCTCACATTCTGCAGAATAGAGGTACCTATCAAACTGATGGAATCGGAGAGGTGTTTCTCAGGCACATAACACCTACCTGAATAGGTGCAAGACCAGAACCCTACAAGCAAATCACAGAGGAAAGGAATGGCATTTGCTACAGCATGAGATACAGTTTTTTGGGCAACATCTACATATATTCCCTGTGGGAAGAATAATGTTTAATAAACAGAGCAGGCTGCAGAGAGAAGGGACGTCATATCTTTTGTAGATTAACATCATTTCAGAAATGACAGGCTGTAAAACCTGAACTCGAGAGCAGCTGCTAACAGCGCTTTTGAGAGGCAGGCCATGCTACACAAGCAATCATGAACCTTTGGAGATTCAAATATCACAAGTAATAACCTGAAAAATGCAGATGATAATAATAAAAAGAGAAAGAAAAAAAAACAGAAATCTTTCCTATGAAGTAGTGGCAATAGAATGCAATGACAAGTTCTCTGCAGATTGCACATCACCTAATCTCCCTTATGCACCGGAGGCAATAATATCCATAAGATAACTCCATTGACCTTATGCTTCAGCTCAGTGACCCTCTGTTTTGTTTACAGTAGCCACACATAGGTGTAATTTCTTGTGGTGACTTATCTGCGCAATGTAAAATGAAAAAAGAAAAAAAAACAGCAAGGGAAAGAAAAGCAAATAGTAATGTTGCCTCTAGACATCTCTGTAATTCATATTCATAACCTCTCTGATCGTATATGCAAAGAACAAGTTATAACAGTATGAGGCTGTGCACTTCTACAGGAGTTCTGCAGGAATATGAACCACAGTTCAACATGGTGGATAAGGAACCGTCTGGAAAGTTACCCTCAATGAGTTGTGGTCAATGGCTCAATGTCCAGGTGAAGACCATTGATGAGTGATGTTCCTCAGGGGTCCATACTGATATCAGCAATATTTTACATCTTTCTTGCTGACAGAGACAGTGGGATTGAATGCACCCTCAGCAAGCTTGTAGATGATACCAAGCTGATGGTGCAGTCTACATGCTGGAGGGAAGAAATGTCGTCCAGAGGGACCTGGACAGGCTGGAGAGGTAAGCCTGTGTGAACCTCATGAAGTTCAGCAAGGCCAAGTGCGCGGTCCTATACCTGGACTGGGGTACTCTTAAGCACAAATACAGCTTCAGCAATGAGTGGATAGAGAGCAGTCCTGTGGAGAAGAACTTGGGAGTACTGGAGGATGAAAAACATGAGCCAGCAATGTGCACTTGCAGCCTACAAAGCCAATCATATCCTAGGCTGCAGTAAAAGAAGTGTGACCAGCAGGGCAAGGGAGATGATTGTTACCTTCTACTCTGCTCCTATGGTACCCCATCTGAAATGCTGCATTCAACCTAGCATTGACCAACACCCTCAGGTCCATTTCCTCCACACTGTCTTCCAGCCACTCTGCCCCAAGCCTGTAGCATTGCCTGGGGTTACTGCGACCAAAGTGCAGGACTCAGCACTTGGTCTTACTGAACTCTATCCCATTGGCCCTCGGCCCAGTGATCCAACCTGTTCAGATCCCTCTGTAGGGCCTTCCTACCCCCAGGCAGATAGACATTTCCGACCAACTTGGTGTAATCTGCAAACTTATTGAGGGTGCACTCAATCCCTTCATCCAGATCATCAATAAAGATATTAAACAGGACAGGGCCCAATACCAACCCCTGGGGAACACCACTTGTGACTAGTTGCCAGCTGGATTTTATTCCATTCACCACCACCCTCTGGGCCCAGCCCTCCAGCCAGTTCTTTATCCAACAGAGAGAGAACCCATCCAGGCCACGGGCTGCCAGCTTCCCCAGAATAATACTGTAGGACATAGTGTCAAAGGCTTTGCTAAAATCTAGGTAGACTACGTCAACAGCCTTTCTCTCATCCATCAGGTGGGTCATTTGATGGGTAATTTGATCACAGATGAAGATCAGGTTGGTCAAGCAGGACTTGCCTTTCTTGAACCCATGCTGGCTGGGCCTGATCCCCCAGATGTCCCACACACGCCACGTGATCGCACTCAAGATGATCTGTTCCATAACCTCTGCTGGCACTAAGATCAGGCTGACAGAACCCCAGATCCTTCTTGCAGCCCTTCTTGTAGATGGGAATCACATTGGCAAGCCTCCAGTCCTCTGGGACTTCTTCAGTTGACCAGGAACACTGCCAGATGGTGCAAAGCAGCTTGGCAGTCACCTCCTCCAGCTCCCTCAGCACCCTCAGGTGGATCCTACCTGGCCCCATCTACTTGTGACCATCTAGGTGGAGTAGTAGATCTCTGTTTCCATCTGAATTGTGGGGAGTTTATTCTGCTCCCCATCCCAGACTTCCAGGTCAGGGAATATAGTACTCCAAGGATAATTGGTCTGACTTTTAAAGACAGTTGTAAAGAAGGCATTGAGAACCTCAGCTTTTTCCTTATCCTCAGTTGTTACGTTCCCCAACGCATCCTGTAAAGGATGGAGATTCTCCTTAGCCCTCCTCATACTGTTAATATATTTATAAAAGAGTTTTTTGTTCTCTTTCACCATAGTGACCAGACTGAGTGCAAGCTGTGCTTTTGCCTTTCTGATTTTCTCTCCTGATTTTTTTCACACATACTAACAACTTCTTTGTGCTCTCCCCAAGTTGCCCATCCTTTCTTCCACAGGAGGTAGACTCCCTTTTTCTCCTGGAGTCTCAGAAGAAGTTCCCTGTTCATCCATGCCAGTCTTCTTCACTTCCAGCTCATCTTACAACACAAAGGGACAGTCTGCTCCTGCACCTTTAAGACTTCCCTCTTGAGCAGCAATCAGCCTTCCTGGACCCCTTTACCCTTCAGGACTGAATCCCAAGGGACCCGTGTCCTGCATAGTTCAAAGACCACCCTCTGGAAGTCCAAGGCAGTAGTTTTGCTGCCCCTCACCCTGACTTCTCAAAGAATAGAGAACTCCACCATTTTGTGGTCACTCTGGACAAGACAGCTCCTGACCTCCACATCTCCCACTAGTCCTTCTCTGTCTGTGAACAGCAGGTCTAGCAGTGTACCTCCCTTGATAGGCTCTCTTACCAGCTATGTCGGGAAGCTATCTTCCATACACTCTAGGAACTTCCTAGACTGCTTATTATGTGCTATATTATATTTCCAGTATAGATCAGGGAAGTTGAAGTCCCCCATGAGAACAAGGGCAGGTGATCACACAACTACTAGAAGAGTAGTAGTTTTAAACTAGAAAAGGGGAGATTTAGGTTAGATATTAGGAAGAAATTCTTTACCATGAAGTTGGTGAGGCACTGGAACAGGTTGCCAGAGAATCTGTGAATGCCTCATCCCTGGAAGTGTTCAAAGCCAAGTTGGATGGGGCAACTGATCTAGAGAAGGTGTCCCTGCCCATGGCAGGGGGATTGGACTAGACAATCTTTAAAGGTCCTTTCCAACCCAAACTATTCTGTGATTCTGTTATGGAACCTAAGCTGAACTTCAGGGTTTCCTGTGGCATCTCAGATCCAAAGAAGAATGAAATCAAATCACTTACTTCATCCTGGACTGTCAGACTCTAGCTTCACAAACAGCCAGGAGGGAACAGGTGAACTACCCAGATGCACTATAGGTACACACATTGTGTACCCACCTCTTCCCCTGTCCAGGCTGAAAACGCACAGTCTTCTGAGTCATTCCTCACACAGACGCCATTCCATATCTACGGTAACACTTTCATGCTTACTTCCCTTCTCTGAACCTTTTTCAGCTTTAATATATCCTTAGAAATGAGAGAACACAATAATCAAAGAGCGTGTGAATCATAGATCTATAGAGTGGCATAGTGACATTTTCAGTTTTGCTCTCAGTTCCCTTCCCAATCATTGCAAACATTTGATTTACACTTCAACTGTTGCTGAGATACAGGTATCCTCAAATGAGCGTGGCAAAAAATTTTATTGTGTGCTACTCTTTAAATAGAGTTCACCATGGTCAACACTGCAGAAGAAGAATGTTTTTGTTTCAAAAGGAGAGGTTTCCAGACAGATATACTCCCAACTCTCTTCAGTATTGAGTATAAGGAGACTAATACTAATTAGATACTAATTAGAGAATTCTGAGTGCAAGAAGGATAAATTCCAGAGGACCCTCACCTCTCCATCCCTGGCAAAGCTAAAACTTTTGAGGATGAAGGAGTGATGTAAATAAGTAGCTTTAACTTACATTACTAATTGAAGTCTAAACAAAAAAAAAATGAGGTTCGGTGGAACCTTTTTCTCTGCACTCTCCTTCACAGAACACACTCCATGGGCCCTTTGCCTTCTCCACAGACACAGTGCCCAGTCCTTCACCCAGGCACAGCCAAGCAGGGCCCCTCAGCCTGCTCCCCTCCTTGTACCCACACAGACGCTTCCCAGAGGGCAGCCAGCCATGGGAAGCTTGCTCCTTCCTGTGATATTTTCCTACCTCAGATTCAGCTTCTTGCAAGCAAATAACAAAAATGCTGGCTTTAAAACTCCCAAGCCTCCAACTGTCCTCTTGTGTTGAAGCACTGCATGCTATTACCTATCAACAGTATCACAGGAAGACTCTGTATGAGTGCATGGTTGACTATAAATGTTTTTACACCACTTAAATTACTATAATTCCCCAAGAGTCACAGTCACCAAGGCATGTGACAATTTCCAGACAAGCTGATGTTGTGCTGATGCATTTCTTTTACAACTCTCCCATCTCAGTACAATGTGGATTTAGCTCCCTGCAGCTGAGGGATATGACAGAGTAGTGATCAGTGCATGCTAGAATTTGGCAATATAGAGACAACCTAATAAAATAGATAAAGAAGTAGTTGACAGAAAAAATAGTTATCTGCTGAAGCACTTCCTCTTACTGCACATAGAAGCCAAAAGCAAGAGACACAGGCAAAGAGAAGCAGCACTCTCAGGTGATAAAGGCCAGGAAGTGTGTGCCAAGAGCAGCACCAATGGGACAATTTGAGAAACATCTCATTTCATCAGATTTCAGCAAATTACTTGACTCAGAATCTTTTGCAAAAATGGGCCTGTTTTACAAAAGCAGCCATAGCAGACAGGCAATTTTCCTTCCAAAGCCTGGTTTCTTGGCATTATTCCTTCTCAAATCTCTGACAGACGCTATGCTCCCCCCTGATACTTCCATAGCAAGCATCCACACAGACTGTTTCCTGGTCCAGAGACACTGGAGGCCACATTGCCTGTGAGCCAACAAGAGGCAGACCACACCAAATGAATTACCCCACAGCTTTCCACAGGTCTGTCCCTAGATGGTTCCAGCAGGCACTCTGATGGGATTTATTTACTTCTTAGGGGAATTCAGGAGCAAAAAATAGCCTGCTGTCTGCCAAACAAACAAACAACAACAACCCAACCCACAGCTTTCTCCTCATGCACTCAATGAATGGCATTAACTTTTTCTGCTTGGTTCTGGTAACAGACCTGGGTTCTGCTCCACACCAGAAGCATCTGTTCCCTCTGTGTACTATGCAAGGCAGGTAAGATGGATCACAGACTGTGAATTTAAGGACTGACATTCACAGTACTGGAAAGCTGAGTGATTTACTATTAATATTCTTTAGAGTTCCTCTGTCCACATAGCAGCTAAACAGGACCAGATTCCCAATGACCTCATCTTCATTTATGTTGAGGTCCCTCACACAATGTAGGAAGTACAGATGGACCATAAATAGGACTAGATCATATTACTTGCAGTTACAGTCCATTTTAAGCTGGTCTGAGTGGCATAAAGGGACTTTTCTGCAAAGGAGGATCTGGTCCATTAGTCTTTTTAATGACCGTAAGCAGATGATAACAAACTACAGTGCACTTTGCAGATGGCTAGCAGCATGTAACACAGAGCAACACACTGTAAATAGAGCCACTATGTTGTGAAGCCATCACATGCTGTAAATTATCAGAGGAGTAATGCTTTTAGCAGTGAGCTAACTGTTAAACATGGGGTTTAGGTTATGTACCAGCTCTGGGCTTTCACATGGGAAATTACTGCTAACAAATGCAAGATTGTCACCTGACCTTAAGTGAGTTGTCAGATCAGATGACAACTATAAGGAAAACACATTATTTATGCTGTTGTAAAATGATACGTAATAATCATTTTGCTATAGCCCTTTAACTTTTAACCTCTTCGGGGCATGAGTATGATCACAGTCAAGAGATGTAATTCAGAATCAGAGAATCCCAACATCATTTACCCTGCCTCTTTGCCCCAGGTCTTGATGGAATGTGTCTGGGATCTGATCCAGATGAGGCCATCAGGTGCCTTCTGCCTTTCTGTCTCACGTATCTTTTGAGATACGGTTGCATCCCTGTAAATAGTCAAACTATGCAAACAGAAGCCTGGGCAAAGTATCTGAAGAAAGCACATAAATCCCTTGTGCATATATGCAAGAAGCTACCAACAAAGCCCTGCTGCTTCAGTGGGCAGCTCTCCTCCATTCGTTCAGGCTATCTCAATTTGATAGGACAAATCACTGTCATTTTAGATTACTATTCTGAATGAAATGCATAGACATAGACAATATACCCACTCACTTTAGAAATATCTCAACTACTTCAGTTTAACTGGTTATTTGGGATTAATCTTAATCAATAGTTCAACCTCAGCAGAAAAAGCCAAGTGCAAATATACACATAGAGACAAACCAGCCAGGTAAGATGGGGAAGAAGAGCTCATTTTGCGTATTCTCTAAGGGAATTTCTGGTAGCCTCAACAAGTCTTAGTGCAGCTTCTTTCTGCCTCTTTTGATTTTCCACATCAGTTCAGCTATGATCTTTCCTTTCCCTGGGACAGTGAGGAAGTTCCTGCCACTGGAGGTATTTAAGAGATGTGTGAATGTGGCACCAACGGAAATGGTTTAGTGATGGGACTCAGTAGGTCAGGTTGATGGCCAAACCTGGTGATTTTTGAGGTCTTTCCAAACCTAAATGACTCTATGATATGACTAATCCTCCAAGATGACAAATATGACATAGTTCCCTGAATACATGAGGTAATACGGTATAATTCTCAAAAGGTGCTTTGCTACTTGAAATTCTAAATCCTGTTAACTTTCAGTGAGAATTAGCATCAAATTTTCATAAGCACTTAGGAGTTTATGTACTGTTTTCATAACTCAAATTATTATGAGCTTAAAATGATGTACAATGATGCAAGTCCATGAAGACTGAATTACTTTATCATTGTTGAGAACAGTGCTCAGCAATCCTAAGCCATGTCAGTAGACGTGGAAAATTGTACACAATAACATTTCAGGCTAATCAACATATTCACATGAAATATTTTGTTCTCCTAACTTCCCAGTATAAATCCAGCCATGTCAGCTGGGTCTTCACAAAGAAATTAACTTAGAAATCAGAATATAGTAAGACAGATGTTCTTAAAAACTCAACCTTCTCTTTTCCAGCTCCACCTCATCATACTGATCTATTAGTTCCATACATCATCCTGGCACTGCTCTCCTACTGATGACTTACAGTGCATTTGGCAGTGGCAGAAAGAACCCCCAGGGAAACTATTTTCTTTTGATATCATTATTTGTCAATGTTATAAATGAAATATTTAATTAAAACAGAAAAACACAACTTGGAGAACCATGGGAGGAGGAGATGTATTACATCTTGGTCCATACTGTAGGTGGCTCACAGAACTCAGATGCATAAAGTTGATAATGAAAAATGAACAAAATGTTTTCCCAGCTGTAACCATGGACTAGTAAGTGCCAGGCATTTGAAAATTTAGGATACTTGTCTGCTCTGAAGTAATCAGAGGCAGACCTGAGATGTATAGCTGGACAGACTGGACAAACTGCACAAACAACTGAAAGTGCCATAGAATTTCACTCAAGTCACAGCCAAGTCTAAATTGAGCTTTTCTGGCACATCAGAGTACATCAGTGCCCAGGCTGATTTTCTAGAGATTGGTTTATAAAATTAAAAATATCTTAAGCTATATTTTCAGATTAAACTGTGTTCTTACCTTACACTAGCCCTTTGGCTGTTCCAATAAGATAGGAAATTGGGTCGAAGTACAAGCGTGTAATAATGAAACATAAGCTGTTGATAATAAAAGTTCTTCAGTTTTCAGCCCCATGAAACTGTGTTTCTAGTTCACATGCTGGAAAAAAAAATCTTCTGAGGCAGGTGCTGCTGTAACATACTTATATTGTTCAAATCTGAAAATTGAAAGCTATCTGGTTATCAGTACAGCAAACAGCAGTGCTTTCTAGGCCCTTAATATTACTGCAGATGTGTTTTCTATCAACAAATTTCTCTATATTCACTGGACTCGTCATTTCACACCTAGCTGCAGTTGATTAAATCTGTACACGTTTCACCACTAAACATTTAAAAAACGCAGTTAAAACCTACATGCATTGTTATTCATTACGGTTCCATTTTACAAGAACTAGGTTTAAAAAACAGAGCCCTCATAAAAGCACTGGTCACTCTTGTCTTACATGACAGTTTCTGTCCTTCTTTTACCTATTCTCTTGAGCCTTCTTTAATCCCAAGGTCCACTCTTCTTTAAAAAAGAAATTAACCTCACGTAATTTTCTTAAATTTTGACTGCATTTTCAGAAATGTATACCCAACTTGAGAATCTCAAATTCCCAGCCAGATGCCTAAATAAGGTCAGATTTTTAAAGGGCAAACCGTTCGGCAGCTAAAACTGCTACTAGAACCCAACTGTTGTCAGCTTCACTTTTTAAATCTTAATCTGCAGCTAGATTTCACAGGAGAGCTCATAATATAGCACTAATTGTGTGATATAATTCAGCTTTAACTAGCCATCTCTTTGACACTTCCTGAAGTAATTTGTCTGTAAATCATGTAAACCCATTTAATTACAGAATCAGTCAAATAAATGTAACCACATATCAACAGCCTGGAATTTTAAATAGCTCCATTTCGAATCATAAATCTAGACAAACCTCACCAATCACCCTAGAAAGCACAAGCATGGACAAGCTGGATGTTCTTGAATGTTTGGAGGACTCGAATATGCTGGCCTAAATGGCAGCAAAAGAAGGAGGTTGTGATCACAGCATCCTTTAGTGTTTGGTCCCACAATCAGAACAGAAAGTGGTGGGAGGTAGGAAACGTCAAAGGCTATAGATTTTTTTTTCTGGACATTTTAGTTACTGATTAAAAAAAAGTGCCTTCATTAGTTTCCCTGTGAAATAGCAATCCGTTACATCCCAAGAAGTAAAATGCACCACAGTAGCCCCCTTTTTAATTTCAATTATCCATTCAAGCGGAAGCTATTATAATTCTTCATTAATGTAGGATCAACAGGGTCAACACCATTTAAAACAGTGTAAGAGGCTGAGCCTGTTAAAAATACACTCACACGTTTTGTGCAGAGCTTTTCTCTTTAAACAGGAAAAGAGCGAGCAGAGTTCCTCTACATTAGCTAATCCTTTAGGCTCTCATTTTAATAACCTCATTAATTTTATCTAGAAATTAGACTGGGTAATACCAAATCATAACAAAGGCTCCAAACAAACACAGGACACTAAAAAATGTGTATGTTATCAATTATTACTTCCCTGCATTGGATTGGATTTGGAACATATCTAGATAATATCTGGTTTATCCAATGCCTCATCTTGGTAACTCTTGTGTGACAATTTCTAACTATGCTAGAGTCTAAAATAACAGGAATTATTTGAATGAGGGTACAGATGATTTTTGGACAGAGAAGGGGCTAATATCATACTCACAATTCTACATCTTCTTTCACAGCTGATGTATCTAATTAAGAGCTGCTGTTGAAAGTGCCTTGCTGGGCAGAGAACACAAGAATGTCCCTAACTCCTGCAGTTAAAAGTGTTTTCAGCACCACTCTCTTCCATCTATATCTTTGGGCTCTGATGCTGAAAGACCTTGGTGTTGGCCTGATTATTTAATCCAGTACAAGCTGGGATACTGTGAACAGGTCATATTAAACGAGGAGTGGAAGAGATCTAAATGTCTGCAAATAAAGTAAGTCTGAGAAGCAATGGTTCCGCAGAAGAACCATGTCTGCATGTGCTGTTATTGTGGTAAGTCAGTGTCCTACACAGCATCTAATCACCAAGTGTACAGTAAGCATCTTAAGGATATTTTCTAGATATAAGTTTCAGGAAAGAAGCTTTTCAATCCTTCTGTCAGAATATGAAACACTCACACCATCCCCTCTTCAGTATTTGGAGGACTTTCAGCATACTGGTTCACTTTATCCTTATATCTACCTGTATTTCAAGGAGAATAAAGAAGTCATTTTCAGATGGGATTTTCAAAAATAATTTGCTACCATGAAACACTCTACAGAGTTATAGTTAGAGCCTGGGCCCTTAGTCATCCATGCCATTTCCATTAAAATGAACGCATCTGATAGTTGCTCGCATTCAGAATCTAAGACAGGTCCAGGAAACAGAATGTATCTGAATTTGGATGGAAATGTAATACTGTCCTCCAGAATTTTCACATGTTCTGCAGTGGGAATTATATTGCATTCCCATTCAGGCCTATTTGAAGCAATGGCATTTAAGTGATTCCAGATTTCACACAAATTCCTTTGATGTCTTGCTAAATTGTTTTTGTACTGCCTTAAGCACATAGGAAGGCTTTGGCTAAGAATATCTCCTCTTAGCTTCCCCTCTCAGTTATTCACTCTTTGGCTGTACACTGAAGTACCCAGTACTACTACTTCCCCAGTCAGCTTCAAAGGCAGAAAACACTGTGCCTTTTTGCAGTGTTTATTCACACAGGTTTGTGTGGAAACCTGAGGATAATAAATCAAGGGAATCATTTTTAGCTGCAGTGCTGGAAGCTGCTCAGGGCAGACAGGGACTGGATGCATCTTTTTTCCATCCAGTCATTACTGTAAATCACTCCAAGTTCACTTTTGCCCCTTTTCTTTCAGACAGCACTGACTTCTTATACTGTAGTTGGATGGCACCAGAGAAACACAAGTCTTATTCACTGGAAAATTATTTTCCATTCCATCTTTCCAGATAGCCCCAAACACACTCATCTGGAAGACTTGATTTCACACTGATTATTGCCATCATTTATCCTACAAACTATCCTTGTACTCAGATGAGGAAAGCTCCCACTGTGCTCCACACCCAGATTCTTATACTGGAATTCAGTCCCTACCCTGAGGAGCATGAAGTCAAAATGAAGGATGAGATGTAAGAGCAAGTTACGAAGTGATTTGCCAGAGTTCACATCAGCAGTGTACAACAGAGCCAAGACCCAAGCCCAGCTCTCCAGATTTCCAGTCCCAGCTTCTAACCACTTCCTCGATTTAAGTAATCCATTTTGGAATAGAATCCACCACATTTTTTCCACCTCTCGAGTTACATTTCAAATCCTTTGCTGCATTTCATTTGAAATAGTCTAGTTTCGTTATCATTTCCAAGACACACTTGAAGACATCTGCAATTAGCAGCTCTTTTTATCTTACTGTGATAGCACAGGCTGTTTTAAATACAAAGAAAGAGTCACAAAAACATATGCCAAGATAAGCAGCTCCGCTCCTCATTCACTTTCTTCAACTACAGTAGTTCCTGCACACAGCATATAATAAAGACAGTTCTCTGTTTCTTGACACTGTGTACTTTGTGTCGTATAGACTCAGAAAACAGCATGGGAAATCATGGGTGCATACAGGCACAAGTGAGAGCAAACTATAAATGGGTGTTTGGGGGTTCATAACATATTGTGCTCTTTTTTCTGTCTCCATGGTGCCCTTCGCCCCATCACTTCTCTGCCTTTCATATCCTGGCTGTAAGATGCACTCCAATAACATCAGTGGTACCGACATACCATGCCAGAAGCCAATTTCCTGAAATAACGTAAAAAAAGCTTTTTTTTACAGTATTCTGCTTGACCAGAGAAGTACTAACAAACAACACAATTTGTTGCAGTGGGAACTGAATACAAAATCTGTAACTCTTTGAATAGAAAATACTTGAGATATCCACTACTATTTTTCATCTCCCTGGGACACAAGGGAGCTCTTCTCTTTGCCCTTCTCTGGACAGTTTGTCAGTGCTTTGCAGTTGTTAGCACCTCACAAGGATCATTAGGAACAATTTGGGTATAATCAAATTTTGATTCACATAATTATAATAAAAGTGATATCTATTGTTTAACTATAGAACACATTGTATTATCAAAAATAACAGCAATTTTAACTCTATTTAAGATTTTCTGTGATTTTAAGCAGAATATCCTATTTTTTCCAGGATCTAGAAATTCTTTTTTGACCAAAACAAAGCTCTGTCACCTTTCTTCTCATTCAGGCCTGAGTATCCTTGTGTGCCTATGATTCCCAGACAGGTATCCAAGGGTCCTTTACAGAAAAATTACAGAGACCAAGTCTAGAAAGAACATAAGGGGCAGTCTTGATCATTCCCTGTGCCATTCCAGGAACAATAAACGGTAGTCATGATTTTTCTTCAGAAATTTGTTTAGCCTGTACTTGGAAACCTCTATCAGTAGGTCATGCAGTCCTGGTGTTAGAAAGCCTTTCCCTCTGTCTAATACAGATTTCTTCCAATGGCATATTAGCCTACTATCTCTGGTAGCAGATAGACAGATAGCTGGTACTATCTGCACCAGGCATGGAGCACATCTCCTTCCTTTAAAGCAGGTGTTTTATTTAATGAAGTCTCACATATTCACTCATTCTTCCAGTCTAGATCTCTTAAATCCATTCGGTCCAAGTTTTCACGTGGGGTCAGGAACCAGACAAAACGCTCCAGCTGGTGCCTAACCATTGCCAAATACAGTTCAAAGACTGCTTCCAGTGTTTGGGCACAATGGGTTCTTGTTTATGTTTCCTTGCATCACTATAACAGTCTTGACATATGTTCAGTTTGTTATCCACTGTAACCTCACATCCTTTCTTGAGACTGCCAGATAGCCATTCATTCTGCATCATTTAATCTTGCAAATAATTTATAGTGAATCATAGGATTTTGTACCTGTCCTTGAACTGAATACCACTTAATTTGAGTGAATTCTTCTAATTGTGAAGATTCTTTTCAGTGTCGATCCTTTCATCCAAATGCTTGCAGCCTTTCCAGCTGTGCATAGACTACAAACATTAACATGCATATTTTCTAGTTCCTTGTACAACTCATTGCTGTAAGTATTGATGTGCATTAGATACACTACACACTCCCAGGAAATCCCACGTTGCATCCTCCCTACCTGGCAGTAGCTCAAAAAAAGCTACTTTTCAAGATTCTCCCAACTTACATTACTGTCATTTTTCATCACTTCATGTGTATTTGTCTCGTTTGGGAGAATGTCATTCAGAAAACTCTTCCACAGTCTTGAATATCATTCAAGAAACTCTCCTCCTGTGAAAGTGCACCTTGCCTCTTCTCTATTTACATGGTCTGATATCCTAATGTGAACGGAAATTAAAACTGGTCATCATGATTTGGTGTGTTGGCTGTTTCTTAGCACTTCATCATATTCAATATGGCTTTACACTTTATATCCCACTGGACTTCTAAAAACTGATTTTTAGGCTGACCGTTCTTGCTCTCTTCTCTGAAGCACTGTCTCCATTTTCAAAGCTGCTTTAGGGGCTGTCTCTGGGACATCAGTCATCCTCATATGCTCCCCAACCCACTTCCTCCTCCCTGACTTCCCCCACCTAGCACTACTTCCTTTCACAGCTCACATCATTCAGCCATGTGATTTATCCCATGGTTACCATGGTTTATCCCAATCAGCTCCATTATGCTAACTGAGCCATCTTCTTGACTACACATTAAAATGCCAGGATCCCCCTATTAGAGCAACTAGTGTTTTGAAAGAGAGAAAATTACATTCCAAACAAAACCTCTAATCAAACCATCTACTCTAGCAGTCCAAAGCCAAAACCTAATTCACCTAACTTAAGTCACCTAAATCAGAGGTGAATTAAGACCTTCTGTTACTGCACTCCAGATTATACTCAATAAAATCTCCTAGAAAGCAGTACATAAACTACATTCTTACTGTGTTTTGTTTTGTTTTGTTTTGTTTTTAACGTAACCCTTCATCTCCACTCCATTTAAACACTGAAAAACCAAAGGCTTTTAACAGTCTCATTGTCTTTCCATCAGGAATTACCAACTGTCAGAATACCACTGATCAAAAAATATACATATTGAGACAAACTAGGTAAATGGCTATTAACTTTGAAAGGAATAAAAAGCTAAAGACATTAAATACCTTGGTGCTTGATACAGCTACCTTTGCCATCCTTTCACACAATCACTGAATCTTGTTTGAAATGAACTCCTTCCCACGTGTATTCACACTTGAGTGTCATTCGTTAAGAGCACTGAACCAAATCGGTTTACAAGAACCGTCACAATTACAAACCTTTGGCTAACATGGATTAGTAGCAGGTTTGTTTTAAAACGAAAAGGTAGCACTTATCTTGGGGGGAAGAGTGAGTTGCTTTTAACTCCACACTGGAGAGTTAAGTTGCATTAACTGCATTGTAGGAACTTAGATTTGCAGGTCATGGAGCACTCACAAGTGCACAGTGAGCATGGACAGATTTTTTAGCTCCATCTGATGGGCACACAGACTGTTTCTGGCCAATGACCACTCTTTTCCTTTAGACAAGTTACTAGTTTTATGACCAAAAGAGGTTATTTGCTGAAACTTTCTTCATTACAGCCATTTTTACTTCTCTTGTGAGGAACTCAATTTATAAAAAGCAAAATATATCACTGCTGGTTGGGATTATTTCCTGCACATCTTTCTATTTCCACATATTTCATTTACAGAGAACTGCTTAAGTTCAGAGGTCCCGAGACTACTGTCCTGAAAAAAAGTATGTTTTTACAACCAGCACTCCTGGGACTCAAAATACAGTGGTGACAGCAATCATCAAGCAATTCATGAACAACTCCCAGGTAGAGATGGAGCAGACACCATTCTTACAAGTCAACTGTCTGCTGTTACTACTGTGCATAACCGCAGTGGTGTCTCTGGGCAGAATTTGCTTCAGCCATTGCCAAGAGATTTCATTTTGCCTGGAAGAACAGAAGGAGTTACAAATGGCAAGCCCACTGTTTACTTTTCCTCATCAGAGACCTTAACTAGTTCTTCCACAGGAAGACAGATGAGTCAATGAACTATAATAGGGGCTCATAACAAAGGATTCAGCAACTCCCTGAATTTGTCCTTGTCTTCATGATTCAAAATAACATAAACATTACACAGGAAAAGATCCCTGGTCCAATGAAGGAAGAAGATTATAATATGATTCCATTTAAATCCGTGATAGGTTACATTTGTTGGTCCCACTGCAAGCTTTGGAGTAATTTTTCATCCTATGCTGTCAGATTTTTATGCCAGAGAAACAATAGAGGTCTATTAATTGAACTAAAGAACAAGATAGTCCCAGCCATTTGGTCTCTGGACCCCAGCTAATGGCAGAAACGAAAAGAAAATGTTAAGTGTCTTGGCCTGCAAGCTGGATGCAAACCAATGACATTAATAGCTCTCATTAGGACAGACATATGGACTAAAGCCCAAGATTATATTTCTGTCATTGTGATTACAATAGGTTTCTAGTCACTGAAATATGTGTCCCAGTTTATCAAGGTCTCTATTGTTAGTATTTTTTTAACGAAGTTAAAGCAACAAACAGTTCAGCACTCTCTGTTTGTGATTCCTAAAGAAACAATCCAGATAGTATTTCCGTGGCCTTTTCAACATCAGAGCTCCTATCTGTCTTCAGCTTTTTTATTACACCTCAGTTAACATATTACAAGACAAAATTATTCCTCCAGTTCACAACAAGCCACTAGCAATAGCAGTTCTATTTAATTAATCCCAGGGTCAACTTATTTCATTTAGTTCTGTTGAGTAGCAATCGTTTCCTATCAAGCAAATCTGTTCTTTCTTCACCTACATTTACTCATTATCATGACCAAAATGCATTTTGATTTTTGTAATTCCTGAAGATACAAACTTAGCTCATCTTAGAAAGACTTGTCATAGCAAAGCATTTTATAAAGGAAGATATTACCCCTCTTGTACAGGTGATGGGGTGGCTGAGGCATGAAAAGATGAAGTGATTTCATCTCAGGAAGTCAATGCATGAACTGAACACAGCTCAATGGACTTCTGATGCAGTACTATATCCCATTATGTGATGTAGATCCTTCTTGTACTATACTGAAAAAGCTGCTTGCTATACTCATGAAAAAGCTTCTCAGTTTGGAAAGGCTTGTTCTGGCAGCTCTGAAAAAAGAACAGATTCTTTTTCAATTCTGTGCCAATTTCTGCTTGAGCTCACACAGTGGATAACCTCCTGGAAAAGAGGAGCTGTGCCTCCTGCTCATTAAGTGATACACAGCTGTTTATTACCTACAGTATCTATGCTTCTTACAGGAGACAGACTGCCTAAATATGTAGATATACATATATATGAGAAGAGCACTGATGAGATGCAACATGAAATCTTACTTGTTCAACCTAATTTAATCTATCTGAGACAGTAATAACACTAAAGAAAAAGAGGAATTTCAAAGCCTCTGTTCCCTTTCTCTTTTTCATAAAATGCTCAGCTATGAGAGTAATACACCAGGGCAATGTTTGAATGCTACAGTGCACAAATGCAGTCACACAGAAAATTAGAACTGTTCCAAAAAAGAAAAAAAGCAAAAAAAAAAGAAAAGCTATAGTACATAGCTGCATCAGTACCAGCTCAACAGTGGAAAAGTACTTCATCAGTTTAGCCTCCTTTCTTTCTACTCTGTTGGTGACGTCAGTCAGGCACTAATGAAAGGCCAATTAGCATATCACCTTGTGTGCTTGAATGTACAAGTAAAGCAGCTGATGATTCTCTTCTGAGATTTTAAATAACCACCAAGGCTGAGCCAGAGCTGCTGCTTGATAGGAAAGATTTAGCTTCATAGCATACTCAGTTTCCTATGCAACACAAACAAATAAATGTGCCAACAAAGGCAAAAAAAATTAAAACAGTCCAGAATAGATGCATTTCTCTGAGCCAAGCGATACAAACCATGAGGGAAGCAATACAAACCAGCTTCAATACTGAACAGCACTCATTTGGACTTTATTCAAGAATAAAGATTTTTAATTCCTGGTTGAGTTTAAAATCTAAATTGACTATTTGATCACAGAAATGATGGCACAGATCTTGATGGGATTTGGAAAAGCCAGCACCTTTTCTAAGGTCCTGGTAATGCTTCAGATGAGAGCACCTGAAAACAACCATGGACTAGCAAATGCATCCTTCTGCTGTAAAACAGCAGCCTATCATCCAACACAGGAAAAAAAAAAAAAAAAAAAAAAGAAAAAACCCCCAACCCTCCTACCTGATGAGCTCGCGAGGCTGCCTGGCATCACCCAGCAGTCAAAATAATGAGGTCAGCGGCATCAGAGCCGCAGCGTGCGCAGGCACCCGCACGCCGGAGCTGCCGTGCGGGATCGGGGCTGGGAGACTGGCAGCAGAGAAAGGGCTAAGAGGGGAGGGAGTGGGGGAACACAAGAGGCACACAAAGCCCGAATTAAACTCCAGTCTTTCATCTCTGCTCCAGATGGGCCAGCAGCTGAGATGCAGGAGGGCGGCCCAGAGCCGGCAGGATAATAGGGGTGGGCAGGCAGCAGCTGAGCGGGGGCTCCCCGGTCCCCCGCGAGGAGGAGAGGGGCTGTTCCCCGCATAGGGCATCACTTTGTTCAGATTTATAGCTGGCCTTCTGTGTCCTGTTAAGACCCCCAAAACGCCCGGCTTGAGCAGACGGTGCAGAAAGGTGCAGGTTTAGGAGAACTACTTGGATTCATAACCGCATTATTCTTTATTTCTCTTCTCCCTATAAGAAGTCCCGGGAAGCAAAGCACTTGGGGATCATGAGAAGAGGAAGTTTTCACCGGCGTTTCTTTCCTTCCTTTAAATCCAGCCCCTCCTGAGAGCCAGATAACCTTCACAGCGCACAATGTAGAGGCCCGATATGACTAAATTCTCAGCTAAATTTAACTCAAACAATATAGGCTTAAACAGTAATTACCGCTTTGCATATCAAGTGCACGGAATCAATATCAACCTCCAAGCTTTAGCCTGGAACTAAGGAAGACACAGATTACCTGGTCAATCAACGGCACCGAGTAAAAACTACACTTAGCGCAACGCCTTTTTTTTTTGGTGCAAAACAGTGTTAATGCAAACAGCACGCTTGCTGCTGCGCAGTGGCACAACATGGAGGTTTCAGGGATGCTCTGCCCGGATGCCCCCGTGGGCTGTCTCACCAACCGCCCCTCTCCAGAGCTACGGGATACATCGCCTCCGTCCCAAGCAGCCCCCTGCAGAAGGCAGTGGTGACCTCAACAAAGTCATCTCCTTCAAGGGACAGCAAGGAAAATGTTGCTTTTGGCACTACTCTCGATTGCCTCGACTCAAACGAAGGCCTGGCAATTAGCAGCAAGTAAGCACCCAGCGGAGCGGCAGCACGTGGCCACCTCCAAAACACAAGCACCCGCTCCCCGAGACGTAACCGTTCCGTAGCGTCCGCCCCACGCTGAAGAGCAAGGCCACGCGTGGGCAGGTTAAAAGCAACTTGCCCTTCCCTCTGTGCTTGGGACAACCGGGACGATGCGAACAAAGCTGGCAAAAACCACCAGGACCCCAGTTTTTAATGGCAGGGTTTATGACGAGATGCCCAGCAGCCACTGAAACCAGACCCTCGAGCCCTTGCTGGAAAGCCAGAGCTAGGGTTGTCTCATCTAACTCATTATCTCCTTCCCCTAATGAACCAGCTCATCCATCGCAGCTGCGGCTAAGCTGCCATGATTCACTGCATATATCCCCAAACCCCCACGCCGCTGCCTGCGTCAGGGCGATTTCTGAGCTCAGCCCACCCTGCAACACCCCGTCCCCTCTTGGGGAGCAGCGGCTCCACAGAAGGTCACACCAAGAAACCAAAGGAAAGGGGTATAAAAAAAAAAAAAAAAAAAAAGCCCCAACAGACAATGAAGCACCCAAATATCGGTAAATCACTCGACAGCATGCCCGGTTCTTCAAGGGTCACCACCAAAGTCAGCTTTACAGCTGGCGGTTCCTCCTCCCCATTGAGCACGGTCATAATTTTTGCAGCCCGGCGCTGGCTGCTTTGCACCTCAATGCCACCTCGCACCGTGCTCCCCAAAACACGGCCAAACCCTCCAAAGTTGGCAGAGAAAAGAAATTCTGTTAACCAAGCTCCACTCCAGATTAGCAAAGCAGCGATGGCATATAAAGCGCTATAAATTTATGTAAAGAGCTTCAAAAGAAGCGCAGTGTTTTGAATATTCACGCCACCCCGGTATTTGCATTGTAATAGGGGCCTTTCAATAAGCAGCCTTCCCTTCAATAAGGAAAAACAAAGCGCCCATCTGTTTTGATTTTGCAAATCGGGCTGGAGTTGCACTGCAATAACTCGGGGAGCCCTGGGTGCGATAAAGCCCAAGGTATAGGCACAAAGCTGATTATTTCAGAAGTAAACAAAGCGAACCGGCAATTTATCCAACGACGCCTCGCGCGCCGGCAAATAAGGGATTCGGTAATTCCCGCGGAGCTCAGCCCTGCGCCGGCTCCGATAAACCCGGGCCGTGCTGAATCACGGTGATAACGCCGCGCATCCGTCGCGATGCGGGGACCGCGCGGGGAGCCTCACGCCGTCACCCCCGGTTCGGTGAGCAAAGGAGAACGACGGGCAGGATAAACGCACTCACCCAAACTGACACCCACTCGTCAGTGGGTGACCCTCCCGGGCTGCGGATTTGGGTTTTCCTGGCTCACGGATTTGGGTTTTCCTGGCTCACGGCCTCAGCCCCATCCTTACCCGGATGCGCCAGAGGTGACAGGGCCCACGGTTTGCGACCAGACAGCAGATGCCGTCTGCCGTCCTGGTGACGGCGAAGGCTTCGCCAACCACACAACAACTGCTGTTATTAATTCCTCCAGCCGCAGCCTGCCGCTTTCTCAACTCGGCCCGGGGAGAGCTGGTCCAGAGCCCGCTCCCACCCGCCACGTTTGAGGATGCTTGGAGCATCTCTCCGGGAAGGGGGCTGCGCCGCAGGACGGGGTGCCCTTGGCAGGAGGGCGAGCGGCTCCCTGTGCCCCCCCCCACCACCACCACCACCGGTGCCATCAGCCTAAAGGCCACTACCGGCGACCGTGGGGGCTTTTGCGTGACACCCCCCGACCCCCTCCGCCCACGCGGGCACCCCTCCGCGCCCACCCCCTGGCTACGGGACCCCGTCCCCAGCATCGCCTTCCTCTCCAGCACCCCCTCCCCTTGTCCCGGTACACCCACCTCGCCCGCCGCTCCCCTTTCCCCGCCGCCCCGGCCCGGCGCCCCGCACACGCGGCTGGCCGCGCCGGGAAGGGGCGGGCTGCGCCCCGGTACCGCCCGCGGAGGAGGGACCGGCGGTGGCCGGGGACGAGTCCCCCCCCCCTTCCCCTCCCCG
>JANHGO010007690.1:0-54610 GCA_024606505.1 Aquila spilogaster
CTGTACTTCTGTTGAAAACAGCAGAGCTAACACACAATGCTCAAAGCTATGAGAGGTAGCCAGGGAGAAGAGGAGGGAGGAAAAGAGAGTGAGAAGGAAAGGGAACACACTATGATTTTTCCTTCTTTGAGCAATCAGATCAATACCAATACTTGCAGTTAGAAAAGAAGAAGGAACAGCTATTTTTGGAAACAGATGGAGAAAAGCACTGTTTTGAACAAAATGCAATGAATGTCTAGAATGTGTTGTGAGAAGATTCACTATGAAGTTACGGAGACTGACACTATGCACAAGTTCAAGAAAAAGGGGGAAGAATTAGAAAAATTCATGTCCAGAACACTCATAAATAGATATTAGAAGGATTAGAGATTTATCTTTAAACACCCATAATAGGTCAGTGAAGGATGCTGGGGAACAGAACACAGAAACAGCCACGTTTGCAAGTCCAATCTCCTTTTCTACTGGTAGGAAGAGATTCTTGGCCTGGAAGGACCACCATTTTCACCCTGTTCAGCATCTCTTCTGTTCTTAAGCTCTTCTCTG
Source organism: Aquila spilogaster (assembly GCA_024606505.1). NCBI lineage: Eukaryota > Metazoa > Chordata > Aves > Accipitriformes > Accipitridae > Aquila > Aquila spilogaster. The sequence goes on from JANHGO010007690.1 coordinate 544, forward strand.
TGGGACTGAAACAATTTATAACTCTAACCACATGCTATTAAATAAACGTTGAAATAGCTATAAGGAAAAGCTATGCAATCAGATATTCCCAATACTGAGTAAATATTTGTGATTTTTTGTTTTAAAATCTCTTTATTGAATCCCTATCTACCAGTGCATGTGTTCTTTGTCTAAATGCAAAGTAAAAATAGAATCAGCTACTAATTGATTTGATCCCATTTGGGATCTTGAAATTTCATAAAACACAAAAGCAGCAGTAGATAAGTTTCACATTTTAATGATTCTATTCTATTGTGCAAAAGTGGTCCCTGTCAGATTAGATCACAGAAGTAACTGAACTATGTAATGGACACTTATAAAAGAGCATTTTTTCACAGAAGCTAGTTAAAAGCATTGCTGTGTTTTTCACTTAAATACCAAAAATCCATAACGTATGCTCCTTAATGAAGCTGAACTATCTTGTTGTAGGTTGCTGCTTTGCTCTTACCATCCAGCTTGCTAAGGACCATTTGCTTGGCACTCTGCAGACCTGGCTAACTTACAGTTACTGCTTGGTGTTTGTTCTCTAGCCCTAAGTCAGAATCCACAAGATAAATGTTACAGCAATTCAGAAAAGCGTGAGAGACCACACAGATACCGGTAGATACCTTGAGTTTTACGTTTATAAATGCTTTGTGCAAAAATAACTGTAATTAGTATAAATTTATATATTTTTGGTATTCATTAAGAGTGCTTAAGAGCATATGTTATGAATAAATTACGATCAAAAAGTTAGATGAGCTTTGAAAGATCAGCCACATACATGTCACAGTTATGCCTAGTGCCTTTGGTTTTAAAATTTTAGAGAGAAAAAACAACACACTACAGGATGCCACAAGGAAAATAGCGCAGAAAAGCATTCTAACTCAGCAGCAGATTTGTTCTTCCATTCAGTTCTCACTCCTCCTTTGTAGCTTTGTTCCTGTAGTGACATATAAATAAATGATAGGCCCTAGCAGTTCTAGATCCTGTATGTAGGAACCCAAGCCTCTGGTAGGACAAGGCCACAAAAAATCAATTTTTCCCTCCATTTCCACACTCTCTCAAGGAAAGAAATTCAGGCAGCAGCCCAGAAAGACCACGATGACTGGAAAGCTAAGATTGTAGGCAAACCTCCACCACACAGTTTGCATTGTGCCTGTATCTAATCAGTGCATCAAAGTTGCAGAAGGCACAAACAACAATCTTGGAAGCACTAAAATATTATCCACATGCTTCCTGTAGACCCTCTTTCCTAGAACAGCCCTGAACTTAGTAAATAATCCTACCACTGACACATATAAGGAGTTACAGCAAGGTGTTTGGACTTACCAGGCTCCTAACATGCTAGGCTCCTACATCTGATACAGCAAGGCAACAAGGTAAGGAGTATGTTTCCAACACCCAAAACAGAGACTAAACAAAAGGAGATAGACATGCTTCCTCAATCCCTGCATATTTCAGGCTGCAGGGTTGCATGTTTCTTCCTGAACACAGTCTGCAGTTATCACTAAACACGTCAATGCAGTCATTCCATGGTCTAGAGTATTCATTTCTATGAACTGAAAGTCAGCCGTTCACCCTGACTTCTGACTCCATCTGATGAATTACCTTGTCTGCGGTGCCTGAACTATAAATAAAAGCAACATCTGTTGGAATGCTAGGTCTGAAAGTCTGGCTGAATAAATCACTCTGCAGAAATTCCCAAAGCTACTAAGGCTCTTTCTATAGCTTCTGCCCTTTCTCCTCCCCTGCCATGCATAGATCCATCCTTCTTCCCATCCAGAGGGAATTGCTTTCGTATTGTTGTTTGCTTCATTTCAGTTTCTTAAAGGCATGCCCTCCATGGGGCTGGTGGTGGTGGTAAGAGCTATTACTCTGTCGTAAAGCAAAAGAAAGTTAAGTTACCTGTTCAACAGAAGGGTTATTAGTGCTGTTTTTAACCTCGGTAAACTAAGGTGTGAGTATCTAGGATTATAATATGTGCTCAATCCTTTGGCAGCAGTAAAGAAAGTAAGAACAGATTTGGCAGGCTCTCCTTGTCTTGTTAGGCTTTGCCATCTGATGTCTCCTCCTTCCAGTCCTCAGCAGGGATTGCAGTTTTTCTCCTGTAAGCTCACATTCCCCACAGTAAATTTTGGTACTTAATCAGATTATATGTCCCTGTTTAGAGAGGGAAAAGCTGTGACCAGCAAATGCCGTATCCCAAGTGGCAGCTTCTGACAGGCACTGAAGGATCATATTTTGAACAAAAAAAATCTCTTACAAACAGTAAAATAAGGCAGCAACAAAAGACTTAAAAAAAAAAAATGCTGTTTCAATTAAAAAAACAGTAACTGACAAGCCCTAAAATTAGTGTCAAAGTTATGCATGGTTTTAATATTAACCTGAAATTTTGAATTGGATGCCAGACCTGTTGATAAGGAAATCATTCAGTTATGATTTCGAGGGGAAAAAAAAATATTCAGGCAATTAGTCTTTGGCTTCTAATGCTTCGCTGAACAAACAAGTTGTCTTAAAGTGCAGCCAACTACCCAGGTATTATACATTCATTCTCTTTCTTTCAGAAAGAATGGAAAATCTAACTTTTCAATAGGCTGGTTAATAGCAGACTCTGCTTAGCGCCCCTCTGTACACATTTAACCTCATATTTGTTTTGAAATGTGGAATAGAAGAGAAAATTGTCTCCACTGGGAGATCATATCATGCTGTATTTTTCCTGATTTATTTATATGATCTGTAAGTTTCCTATCTTATCAGGCTACCAGGACAGCAAGGAGACATGGTCCAGTCTCTGAACTTCCTAAATTGCACAACCACTCATACCGACCCCAAAATCAGAAAGATTAGTTCTGCATATGAATTAAAACACTAGAATTCTCTCAGGATCACCACTAGCAGCTATGACTATATACTGCAGCAGAGAAACTGGAGGTAGAGATGAGTTTAAATACAGAGTTAATTCATGTCAAACAGTTGATGGTAGAAGATAACATGGGATTCACAATAAGATTTGTCCACGGATTAATCATTGCATGCAATCTTAAATTTTAAGATGAGATAAAGTATTTTTAATTAAGCTGGCTTTAGTGTTCCTGAGCAAGTAGAAAACGCATGAAAATTAGTTGAAAATTCAATTAGCAGAAGTTACTTTTTAACATTTGTCCCCAATGATTTTTTTTTCACTTTCATTAATAGGTTCAGAGCGTAGATTACAATACTGAAGAACATTAAAAAAATGATAATGCCATCCAGGTTTCTAGCAAAGAATAAATCAAGAACTCATTTCCTCATTAGGAATTGTAAATTGGATGCACATTTTTCCCTCTTCAGTGAGGAAGTTAACATGTAACTTTGACATACGCTTTACAGAACTATTCCAACTGTTAAACTCAAAAAAAGCTAATGAGGGAAGAATTATTTATAGCTTAGCCTTTGGCAGTAGGAATTCTAGATGTTTTTTGAATCAAGCTTTATAAACTTCAGAACTAATAACAAAATAAATAAGAAAGCCCTGAAGCTAAAGGATATCAAGAAAGGACAGAGAAGATCTCTTTTTCTATGAAAGTACTGGCATTTATGTTTGAGTTGGTCAGCTTTGTCATTTTAATAAGAGCTCTCGAACTCTACATTGAAGGCCTTTGATGCACTTCACCGACTACAATGAATACATCTTAATACTTTTGTGAAGCAGTAAGATAGTGTCCTCAAACTTAGGATGAGAAAATGAAGCACGTACGCAGAAAGGATTTATGACCCAGTTGTCAAGCATACTGAGCCACCGTATCAGTCTGTAAGTAACATTTAAGTCGCCTAAAACCAAGTATTTAAACCACATTAGTGACCCTGATTAGATTCTAGAAGACCTCCCCACGAAGCCATAATATTATCTATTTTATTAACTACTGACATAATGAAAGGGGATACTGCCCCATTCAAGTAACTTTCATTCACCTTCTTAAAAATATCTTGTATATATATGATTCTATGTATATATGTATGAAAATGAGATCAGTACTTTCGTAAGGAACAGTGAGTCTAGGGGAAAAATCAGTTAATCAGTTATTCCCGTGATGCTCACGTGCCAGAATACAGGACTATGAGATAGGAAATGAAATGCAAAAGAATCAAAGCTATGTTTGCAATTTTATTTTTATGCATTGAAGGTTTTAGAGGCATTGTGTGGTGTGACAAGGAGGTGCCTGATGAAGTGCATGTAGCTAAGTTCTGCTTCCTATCTGCCACTTGAATGACACAAATGGAGCACATGCTCTGCCCTCTATATTTTAAGAACCTGGGGACACAATGCTTATCCTGTTCATATGCTAAAGAGACACAGACACTGAAAATTCTGTCTATATGAAGACAAGTGATTTCTCCCTCCATCAGCGATCACTTAAAAGCAAAATGCACTAAGGTTCACTTTCTGACAGTCTGCGTTATAACAGTTTCTTCCCCTTGGTCCAAAAAGACAGTGTGTTTATTATTACTGTGAAAATTACAATAGGGTAGGTGGTAATCCCTGCTGGACAGCCTGGTTTGAAAATAGCAAGCCATCTCCTCGTTTCATGCTATTTATGCTGGACTGATTTAGTCTATTCACGAGCTTATGCACTAAGTTTAATCCTCAGAATTCTCAAAACAAACAGTCCATAATAATCATATGCAACGCTGTTGGTTTTTTTTCAAGTGCAACAGAAGAGATTATTTAAATCCTTACAATCTTCCCATAAAATACTGCAGAAGTCAGACAGCATGTTTCAGCACTGAGAAGATCAAACACTGAACACAACAAGCTGTAGTTTCAAGAGCACTACACTGCATATTCTTTCAAGGAAAGAGATAAGGGAAGGAATACAGCAATATCAAAAGGCGAAGTGTCCATGTAAAACTCAAGATTTTCTGCCAGCTGTCTGAAGCATCACCATCTCCAGTCAGGGGAACATCTGAATAGAGAAGCCACTAAGAGCAGAGAGGAAGCACTACTGAAGGACCAACTTGTCTGGACAGAATTCATATGGGAAGCCAACAATTTATGCACAATCCTTACAACTTGAAAAGTTCTTTCCTTAGGCCACATTTAGACTGTTGTGTCCAGTTCTGTGCTCCCCAGTTAAAAAACGAAATGAAACAAAACAAAACAGAGGTCTCCTAGAAGGAGTCCAGTAGAGGGCCACAAAGACGGTAGAGGGCCTGGAGCATCTCGCACGTGAGGAAAGGCTGACTAACCTGTGTCTGTTCAGCCTCGGGAAAAGAAGACTGAGATCAGACCTGATAAATGCTTAATGATTGAAGTACTCTTTTTTCCCTTCACATTCCCACTTCGTAGCTATAACTTCTGATCTCTTAACTCATCATACTTTTTTAAACTACAGAGCCTTATATATAGCAGGTAATAGCCCATTATATATCAAATATTATTACTCAATAACATGCCTATGCAAAGCTTTACATCCAACTGACAAGTAACAATTAAACACTTGATTAACTGTACCTCAGTAAGAACTAATAGCATCCTTGGTAGGGCTATCCATCAGGGAGTCTGAGGTCATGCTGAAATCGATATAGCTAGTGTAGGGGAACATGCGCCTCGAACACTTAGCACTTGGTAACTGCCCTAAACCAACTGCACGTCATCTTCAATTGTGAGCCAGTGGTATTTCTCTCCTGACTTAGAAGCGTCTTTTCAGTATAGTGAGTTCCTGATACCTTGTTCATTTTATAATGCACCTTAGAGGAATTCTGTCTCTATCAGGATTAGCATGCCTTCTCAGTAATGGGAGAAGTGGTTAAGAATTCTTCAATTTAGAAAGATGACAAAACAAGAAATCTAGTCACTCAGATAATTTAAGGGAGTTAATGATGTCAAGACCTAACCCTTCTTAAGTACAACTCCTGATTCAAGTCCTCACCCCCTAAGCAGCAATTTAGTCCTGTATTTTTGTAGCTATTTTGCAACATTCATAGATTGTATCAGTCACTGGGTCAAACACGGTAATAAGTGGACAATATCAGGAATTACAGTTTTTAAAATAGGAAAGATGAGGCTGGAATACCTGAGTGGGACCATCCCTTGAATGTTTTTCCTTTTCCAAGTGATAGAGAAGCAGTGTCAGCTCAGTAGTTCTAGATGCAGCTTTACTGCTATTTATCACCCTGGCAGACAGAACTAGACAGCTTATTCCATGAAATGCAAGATTGTACACAAATAATGTAGCTACATAAAGCCTACTCCTTGAAAGACAGGTGAATGTTGCCAAGAGATATAACTGTCAGTCAGAGTGTATTTCAAAAAATATATATATTGAACACAGATGGGAGCTGAAGATTTGTGTTTCTGCTGAGACTCAGACCATGTCATTTAAAAGCGGTCCAAGTGTTTTGGTTTGTCTTTCTCTCCTTAGCATTGGCACACACCTCTTTTACCACTGTTGCAGAAGCTCAGTGCAGCTGTTCTGTTATGCATACAGGTCTTCTGCTGGCATGGTCTCAGAATATTCAGGAACATCCATACACTGAACATGCATTCCTGAACGTTGAACAAGACTTTCAATCAACGCAAGATTCAAAAGTTAGTCTTTATATTCTGTCTGCTTTCATTGTGCCCTTCATGTAATGGGGCGTCAAGACACATTAAGATCTCATACTTATTAACTTAAATATACCAAATACACAGTCTCTAGCTCAAGCAGTCCCTATCTCACAAATCTCATATGTAAATGACTATGCACAAGAAATATATTTGTGCAGTGTTAAATGGTTCCTGTCTGCTATCACAGACAAATTGCTGCCTGTGGAAGACGAACTTTGCATCCAACCTGGTAAGATCTTTCTTAGGTACCTACAATTTGCTAGATTTCTTGGCAATACATTTCGGTAATACACACTTCTTCATCATTGTATAAAAATAGAAAGGAAAAAAAAAAGACCATCTGTTCAAAGAATTTACAATTTGAGAATAAAAAAAAAAAGAGGTTCAAAGTCAAAACAAATCCTTCTAGACCATGAAACATGCCAGCAACAGAAGCTGTCCAGAGGACTTCAATTCCCAACAGTGATCAAGATCTCCTTAAAGTCTACCAAAAAGTCATCATTTAAAAAAAAGTCTCAATCCCTGAGTCCAGATTTATTAAGAGAATAACGTGCTATTCTAATCTGGAAACTGATTTTAAAATGGCATTTTAGAACTCCATAGCTGCATAATGCACTTGAGGATTCACAGTTGAAGCATGTTTCAACTTTGATTTCCACTATTAACCTCGACTATACGGCTGGATATTCATAGAATCATAGAATTGCTCATTAACCTTTCTGTGCTGTTGTATGAGCCAAACAGTTTGGATAACAGTAACTACAGCAGCAGATAAAGAACTGCAAAAATTTACAGGCAAATCACTCTGTACAGCTGCACAATTAATGCTAGCTCTTGATGGAAGGGGGGCCTGGGTCTGTCTGTGACAGCATTCCCCTTTCTTCATTGGCTGTTGTCCCCACCTGCCTTTGGAAGGCCCAGTCAAACCCAACAGGCTGAAACCTCAAGAGTAACTAGAGTACTGGAGTCCATATCTATCTGGGGCAGAACCTCATTTTGTCTTGGCAAATTTGTTTGTTTTGAAAACAGCAGTCCTGAGAATTGACAAGTGACATGCAAGTGCACTAAAAACTCCACTAAAAACATGGTCAAAAACCAAATTAACATTCGTTACTTAAGAACAGTATCTCAGAGCTCCTTATATACAAAACAGAGTACATCCATATTCTTACATTAATTTTCTCTCTAGTTTTTATTAGCCCTAAAACTATCTTTGGGCACAGTCTCTGCAGACCTGCAAAATGTTTTTGTGACCTGTCTAACCAACTCTCCCCGATTACTCCCAGATATATTATGCAGCTCTGTAAATCTGGTCTGGAAAAACAACATATATAATACAAGTATTTATAGACTGCCTGCTACTGCTCACTGAAAGATTCCTGAGTATACAAACATCTATCTCCCATAATTAACGGCTCCATTAGAGACAAAGTCACTCGGTTTTATTTAGTTTTGGACAGGTCTCCTGCTAAATTCAATTTCTGTAAGCCTACAAATACATATTAGAGAAAGTCACCAAGCCTTTTCTCTCAATTCATGTGATATATGACCCATGATAGAATAATTTTGTTTACTCAACACAATTTTGTAATTTAAAGAGATGCAAGACCATATGGTAGGTAGGATAAAGAGCTGTATCATGAAAAATGGATGTAATTTTTTCCATCTCTTTTTTTAAATCTTATCACCTGACAAATACCAACATCATAACAGAATCTGTGTTGGTTTACTCTCCTATTATACACCTGCTGAAAGGCTTGCTCTTTGTGATTAATGTTCCGTGAGCTGAAAAAATCATTACTTCTTTGATAGACTCCATCACAATTTTGCTGATGTTTAAGGTACTCACTGAATAGACAATAGGCAATATCTGTAAGTGATCATATTAATAAAAAAAATTATAATAATTATTAAAAAAAACGTATGGAAGATTGACTGAAGTGTGATAAGCATATTTCAAATGTTTAAGAGGTTTCACCTTTTCCTCAAAGTTCAGTCCTGTTACAAGCCAAATCCACCCAATTCCTAAACACATTATTACAGGTTACACTGAAAACCTCACTGGACACCATGCTTAAACATGAGTCCTCTTCAGAGACTTAACTGTGGCCATGTCCACATCTTCTACACAGCTGGAGTTAGAGCATAAGCCACTCTCTTTCCCTTCAGCCCTCTCCTGCACAATGCCAACGTTTCATTGCCTGGGGAGACAAGTTGGAACACTTCAACCTGGAGTCAGAGAATCAGCCAGCAATTGAGCAATCAGAAACTTGGCACAAGTATTAGCTCTAACGCTTGCCATAGAGCTGCCATAATGAATAAAGTTTTCTTCAAGTTGCAGACGTGTCTTCTGATCCAATGTCTTCCTAAATATTCTCTAAAATATTGGTCCTTAATGTCTAAAAAAAACCTGTCTTTGCAATTGCCGTAAGTAATTGTCTTTGATTCTTAGAATAACACTTCATATCCCTTCTAGGAGCTATAGTTTCCCCTTGGTTACACGGACAAGTAAGATCACTTCCAATTTGCAAAAGAAGGAAGTCTCAGCTGGAGAGTGGCGTATCCTATTCTGTTCCACCTATGCCAAACCATTTTTTAATCCACCACTTCTCAGGTTCGAAACTAAGTATGGGGTTTGCTTCTGTTGCTACTGCTCTTTTTCTTCTCTCCATTGTCCTCTGTTCAGGGATCAAAAGCGATTTCTTGGAATTTCCAAGTCGTGCAGCATCCCTTTGTTATTGTTAGAGTACTCTCAGAGCTACCACTCAGGCTCTACACTTCTTCCCCACATAAATCATTTATCTTTGCAATCTCTATGTCTGCAGTAGCAACCAAAATAACTGCCACTAGTGTGATGATCAACAACTCTTTGTGAGTGTCTGGCTACTGTTTGAAGTTTCAGACACACATCGTCTTCTGCTGATAATCTATAATTTAACAGTTCTGCATCCTAAGTACCTCATATCATCTTCACTGTCTGGGAACTCAAGCTCCCAGTTCCCTTCCTTCTGGGATTACAAATGAGGAACAGAGGATGTCTAGAGATAAATTCACACTTGAGGACAGTCTGCCTTCTAACAGCACATACCAATATGTTAGCTGACTTCTAACATCATCTTATTTACTTATTACTCATTTCCTATTTAAAGGTTACTGGTGGTCTATATATCTGTACACGTGGAAGTCAAATCCAGTGTTGTCAACCAGTTCCTGCTCTTGTCCACGGCTCTCTGTGTGCCAAGTAGACATCCATAAATGTTAAAACTTCAGAAGTTAATCACCACCCTATGTGAGTGCCAGGAGCAAACTGATAATGTCAGTAAAAGTGAAAAATGTACTTTGTCTATTCAACCAGTGTGATTAAAACACAAAGTATTGATGCCAGAACTGTAACCAATTACACTTGACTCTTCAGAGACCAGGATTTACCTGATGCAAGACTGCAGCAAGAGTACAGAGAAATTTGTCAATTTGTATTCCAAATTTAATAATTCGGCCAGAGCTAACTAATATAGCTCTATTGATTTAGTTTAATTATAGCAATTAATATTAGCTGAGAATACAGTATCAAGCCATTAACAAAAAAATACCAATGACAGAGGAAAATATCCCAGTCGGTTCTGTGGGACCCGGACACCAAGCATGCTGAAAATACAGGATTTGGTTAGTAACAGCTGCATGAGTTTTATGATGAAAGCTCTTCCTGACTGAAATGTTAAGAGTTCTTCCAAATTACAGCAAACAAGCATAATGCAATTAACACTGTCTGCACTATAGCACTTAGCTATCTGAAAATCTTTTAGGAAAATCCTCCTTCAGAAGTGACTAAGCAAAGCAAGAAGTCATAGTGGCTAAGCAAACAACTTTAACAGGAGGAAAAAAGTCATACATTCATTTGCAAATATTAATTAATTTGATAAAAACAGAAGATCCCAAGGATTAATTTTGATAATTCATCTGTAGTACGCAGAAAAATAATTTTACTACCAAAGTGAAATGGAAAACAAAGTAGAACAAATAGCAGCATTTTTTCAAACTACGCATAATTTCAGCCTTGCCCATTTATGTCACTCTGATCATGTCACCAGAAAACACCTTAGGGTCTGAAGCGTGGCTCTTTCATGTTCAGTCAAACACAAGAAGGTGGCCTCACTCACACTTTCCTTGCCAGATTTTAGAGTTCCCATAGCTCCTAGCATCCAAATACTGTAACCCACAAAGTCCTTCAAGGAGCTCAGCTATTCTGGAGTAAATTCATCTACTCAAACAGAAAAGTATCTTGACAGCCACAGAATCAAGTGGGTAACAGTTTAAAACTGGACTCCAGACCAGTCATTCAGAATCATAATGCCTCTTTAATATCTCTTTGTGAACATACACAAACAAATCAGTGTCAGGCCCTATGACATTATCAAGTGCAAATAATAGGGGAGTCTAAAAGATCAAGTGTAGGACAGAAGGATAGGAAATGTTGTACATAAAAGGCTAGGACATGAATCAAGCATGTTTATTTTCCAACAACAAATGTACATATATATATGTTTTAATGTAAGTCAAGCTCTCTCTGAAACTATGTTTTTGTAACAGATCTTATCAGTTTGGCAAAACTCATCGTCTATCAGAGCAAATGCACAGTCTTATCATCATTCTGCTTAGCTAGTTTGTCTCATTAAAACTATGAAAGCAACAGGAAAGTCCCACCTAAAACTAACAGGTAATGATCATAAATTCATGGTATTATTATGAGAGGCTGTCCAGTGTATTAATAATGTCTCTGAAAAATCCGGTCCCTTTAAATTCCTGCCTGTTTTAATCTGCTCATGAAGCACAGTTTAGTACTTTATGAGACACATAATAATAAGCACTCTGATTATTTGCAGTAACAGAGATAGAATGAAAGATTTGAAGCTTATTTTCCTTCTCCCACATACATATTTAGGAAGCACTGAAGTAACCTGCTATAGTAGCCTTAAATTCTTATACTCTGTTATCAAAACACTTTCTTAAGTGGGGAGTTAATGCAATGACAGAATATTATTCCAATCTCTTTCAGCTCAGGAAATTATTTCTACGGTTTGAATCTGCAACAATGACTAGGTAAAAACTGATGGTGTTGTCACCACGTCAGTACCTGAGATTGTAACAAGGGTGTCAACTTCACCGTAGGTGTCTCTAGTGTTAAATATTGAGGTCAAAGCTCATTATTCCTTTCTACATAACACCGCTAATCTGATCATTCTGCTGAAGATGAAATCCAGATCAACGTTCTTCATCTTGACTTCTGCACCATCCACCACCTTACTCTCACATCTTGACACGTTCCCCTTTGTCTATTCTCAATCCACTCACTTTTATACAACTAAATTAATTTCTTGCCTGTGCCACCATGTCAGCAAGAGACTGCTCTCTTTTTCAGTCAATCAACTCCTGATCCAAAGTTTTATGCAGAATGTGCTTTGTAGCTTATAGTACAGCACAGCCTCTGGTATGAATACGTGCTCTTCAGTGATTTCCATGTCTATTCAAGCCAGCTGTCATAACCTATTAGTCCAATTTTCATACTTTTTCTCATCCTCTAAACATGGGATGAATTTGCTACATAAAGAGAAAAACAGTAACTTCTATTCAAATTAACCTTTTGATGTCACCTTTCTTCTGATGCCAATCAAGCCTGAATTACCATCTTCAGAAAGGGCCTCTGGGATGCTGACTTCTTGCCCTCAAACCAAAAGAGATGGCACATCCAGCCCATCCACAGGCAGATGGAGGAGTATGCACTAAAGGGCATTTTCATGCATGCATATAAGAATTACTCACATCAGCATTTGTCCATGTACACAAATGTAACACATGCAAAGTGACCTGAGACAGCCAGCATGGCATAGAAGGTGGCCTTCTATGACGGAGCAACAGCACCTATGCACAAAGGGAAGGCAACTGATGTCACCTACCTGGACTTCTGCAGGACCTTTGACATGGTCCCCCACCACATCCTTATCTCTAAATTAGAGAGATGGATTTGAAGGATGGACTGTTCAGTGGATAAGGAATTGGTTGCAAGGTCACAGTCAGAGTGTTGTGGTCAATGGCTTCAAGTCCAGGTGGAGGCCAGTAATGAGCTGTGTCTGCCAGGGGTCTGTCTTGGATCCGGTACTCTTTAACATCTTTATCAATTACACAAATGATGGGATTGAGTGCACCCTCAGCAAGTTTGCTGATAACACCAAGCTGAGCAGTGCAGTTGATACAGCAAAGGGAAGGGACGCCATCCAGAGGGGTCCATAATAAACTCAAAAGGTGGGCCCTTGTGAATCTAATGAGGTTCAACAAAGCAAAGTGCAAGGTTTTGCACATGGGTCAAGGTAATCCCAGATACGTATACAAAAGTGGAAGAAGAACTCCTTGAGAGTAGCCCTGCTGAGAAGGACTTAGGCATTCTGGTGGATAAAAAGCTGAATATGAAAATGACCCAAGAGCTGAAGCACCTCTGTTATGAAGACAGGCTGAAGGAACTGGGCTTGTTCAGCCTGGAAAAGAGAAGGCTGCAGGGAGGTAGCCTTAAAGGGACTTTAGAAACCTGAAGGAAATCAACTTTTTACATGAGTAGATAGTGACAGAACAAGAAGGAATGGTTTTAAACTAAAGGAAGGGAGATTTAGATAAGATGTCAGGGATTTTTACTGAGAGAGTGGTGAGGTGCTGGAACACGTTGCCAGAGAGGTTCTGGCTGCCCCATCCCTGGAGGTGCTTAAAGCCAGGTTGGATGGGGCCTTGGGCAGTCTGACTTAGTACTTGATCTAGCAGCTGGCAACCTTGCCTGTGGCAGGGGTGTTGGAACTTGATCCCTAAGGTCTCCGTCAACCCAAGCCATTCTATGTTTATATGAAAGTGCTCATTCTCTGAGTACGTTCTTTGTGCATAAGCTGTTATAGTACTCAAGTTCCTCATCTTCTTTACAGTTCTCAGCAACTGTCACGTTACTAGAGCTGTTTACTGAACAGAATAGAAATATTTCATTGTTAACCTCTCCTCCCCTACTTAGTTCCATTTCTTCCCCGAATCCGCTTATCATCGTATATTTTCATCTTACGCTTTCTGGAGCAGGAAATACATTTTGACTTCCAAACCTAAAATCTGTTTGCCTTGACACATTACAAAGTGCAGAATCTGAAGGTTTTGTTGTACTACTGAGTAGATTTTATGCTACGTAATTACATAATGTCTTTCTGACAATGTTCACCAAATACATCTTAATACACAAATGAAATTCAGTCATTTGAATGAAAAACAACAAAGATGTATATAACCTTATATTCCAGCACATTCCCTGCACTTTAAAATAATTTCAGATCGTAAGGGGGAGGTTATGGGCTTGCATCATGCCAGCTGAAACAAATGACATTAAATCTCATAAACTGAAGAAGTGCACTTGTTCAGTTTTTAAGATGTTTGTTCACTGCTGACAGAGGATTGTAGTAACAGCAGAAATAAATACAAAAAGTATGACTCTGTCTCAGAGCTGCTTCATATAATCACGCTGGCAATTTGGGAAGCTTTCTTTATGATAACTTCTATTATTCATGAGCTAAACCACTTGGCAAGTAGAACTGTATTTATCCCTGTCAAATACTTCACTAAAATAGTAAAAAAGACATTCTGAGCACAGAGTAAATAGATTCAATTAGCTGAAGAAAGGAAAAACTGCTGTGCTAGTTCAGAGCAAATATCGTCAAAGTACTATTGGTGACTTGCAATACAATCTGACAGTGTGCAGTCAAGTTATAGTACATGAACATTATGGGCACGCTTTGGAACATTCCCCCTTGTTGCACCTTCATTTCCTTTGTTCTGAAGTAGGCATATGTGTGTGATCCTGTATTGATATGGGGAAGAGAACTTAGAGCACTTGCAAACTTGCTCCTTTTGCTCTCCTGGAACAAAAAAGCTGAGAGTCTCAAGGTCCCAGTAAGCCATGAGGAGCCATCTCCAGGATATCACTCATGGCACACAGTTCATTAGTTATTGCACTGTATCAAGACTACTATAGAAAATGTTTTCAACTGTTTCTGATGTTCCTGTCATCCAAAATGACTTTTGCAAAACATGTTAGTCACTATTATCCCACAAATGAACGGCAAATAAAGAGTTAAAACCAGCTGAGATATACTTGCTGAAATCAGAAAGTTAGAAAGCTAGCCTCTGTGATGCAAGTACTGTATATGGACTGCCAAATGGGACTGTGTCAGTAATCCATGGCTCTTTTCTTCTTCACTGGTCATATTCTAAGCATGGAGTTTGCCCATGGCGTTATCTTTGCCATTCTTGTGGCACTCTCACGTTTCTCTCCACAAATAACTGCCCCCAACCCCTCCCTATCTACATAAACCTTGAGTACACCTAATTGTAAGAGAGAGAGAGAGATGACTGTCTGGCATAGAGGCCACAGAAATTTCAGCAATGTAGTAAGCTAAATGAAGATTGCGCTTTTCAGCAACTCCAATGAAGACAAATGCCTACATCCCGATCATGTGAATAGGACACTGTGTTACTACAAAAACAAGCATGTTAGGCACAGTGCTCTCACTATAGAGCTCACTTTGGATTCAAAGTGTGTAGGCAATATAAGAGCAGACACAGGCTCTTATATTGCTGACATAAGGCTGAATTTCATTTCACAAGCACACAAAGATACGCAGTTTAATTCTGTGTTACTGTGCTTTCATCTGATGCTGGTCTGCAACCATGTGATTTGTGGAGTTAGTATGAACAGAGCAGCAAACAATTTTTTTTCACTTAAAAGTAAAGAATTCATTTTACCACCGTGGACCTGAAATGGGGATCTGTGCCAGCTACATCTCTCCAGCTTATCTTCAATTGCCACAGTTGCTCCTCTTTCCAGTAAGAAAATGCACAAGTTTCACGTACAGCACCTCTCTTTCTGGCTTGGGGTAGGAACATTATTTTACATTAAGATCATGTTTTCATGAAAAGACAGACCGTCTTTTAAATGCTCTAATGTGAAATACTGAGGAAAGGTTAAAATTTGCTAATCGAGACCATTTGACTTTTTAAAAACGTAACGTCTAGTTTTATTTTTAGCCACCATCAGCTGTTTCTTTTGTATCCTGTACGATTTATTAAATCTTACTTCAATAATACACAGCATCCATAATTCCAGACTTCCTGGAGCCTGCCTTCTGTATTTTTTTTCTAAATTTTTGAAAAGAAATGTTCCAGCTATTTCTAGTCAACAAGTTTTAGTTTTTGACATATTAGACCATTTTACTGGTATCGCTTACCTTACTTTCAAGTATTTTAATTATGCTCTATTCCTGTCTTTAAAGTAAAATCCCACTCGTATAACATAAAGTAGATGAATGATAGGAAGTCAAAGGAAAGTTTTTCCTGGCATTTCTTTCAAGATCTGGACCCATGACATTAGCTGACTTCAGTAAGAGAGAGGTGCTTTCTACCTTGCTAGCTACGTAGGGGAGAGGTGCAGACTGGTAGCACAGCACGTCTATGATAAAACATCTTCAGCAACCTGAATCTTTTACTAAAATGCAAGATGAAACCTCCTGCTGTTACCCTCATTCTGATCAGTGGCCTCACCCAGAGTTTCCTTCTCTGAGGTTTGTGTTTTGGAGGGAAAAAAGGATGCTGATAGGACTAATAAGTATGAACTGCCAGCATCATTAATACTTTCATCATATCGGTACTTACACTCTTGAGACCTTCGAGTAATACCAATTGATTTCAGAGGGATTAATAGCACACATAAAGCTGAATACAAACATAATGCAAATGGCTTGTAGAATCAGTGACTACTTCACGCCAATTAAAATTTGACCCAGATCTGTGGTATCTAGGTCAAATGAAATAATTCCTATCTGAAGGCAATCTGCTGACTGACATGCGTAAGCCTGTAGTATCACGGTACTGACTCATAATGTCAATGCTTACATACTCAGAAACAGAGTTTGACTGAACATCCTAGGTTGGACACGAACAGCTCTTGATAGGGAATCACTTCCTATCCAGAGATAAGGAAACTGATCAAAAGCATCTCCTGCCCTTACTGAGCTCCAAATTCAGCAAAAGCCCTGCTTTTCTCAGAAACAAAATCTTGCCGCTACTATAGAATGATAAGACTTGTAAGTACTGAGATATTTTAAGAATATACACAGCTTCATTGATTTTAACTGCCGCTCCAGCACTCCAAAAAAAAAAGGACAGTCTTTGTTGACTATGAAATTAATTTATCATAGTAATTTGTCTTATTTGATAACTTCTATATGTACACACAGGAGTATGAAGCACCCTGAGACAATGGTATGGTGCAGATAGCATAAAAGTACTACGTAAATAAATTTTTCAGTTAAATGTAGGTATTTATTTGGAACCTGCTTATTTAAAATACACAGAAATGAAAGAAATCATCAGTAGAAATATATTATTCGCTCCCACTTTGCCCTATCAGACTCCCCAGTCAAACCGTGTACTGGAACGCATATGGCTGAGAACACCTGTCATGCAGCAGGAGACTGCTATGCAGCAAGGTTTGTTGCGGTAAGACTAGGTGAAATGGTTTCAAACTAAAACAGGGGAGATTTAGAACAAGTTTTTCTATGATAAGGGTAGCGAAACACTCAAACATATTGCCCGGAGAGGTAATAGGTGCCTCATCCCTGGAGACATTCGAGGTCAGGCTGGACGGGGCTCTGAGCATCTGATGGAGCTGTAGGTGCTTTTCATCATTAACTGAAGTGATTCAACAGAAATATAGCTATAAACACTGCTAAACACCTGCTGACAATGGCATTAAAATGTTGTTTATTTTCAGAAATATTGCCTTTCTTTTTGGTCTTCATAAAATACATTATTAGCACAGTGTTCAAACACCAATGAAATTTATTTGGAAATCCTGCATAATGGTTTTCCCAGCTTGTTACCTGCATGTATGTCCTTACACTTCAAAGCTGAATTTGTTTCTAGTGGATTTGACTACTAAGAAAAACAGCTCAGAAATGGAAATCTCCATCAATTCTGTGATATCTTTGCTTAATGCATACTTATTTTTCCTGTAGTCAGATTACAATCATATTGGAAAGGAGCATGTCAAAATTTCCAAACTCCTAATATATCTTTTTTTTATTCTGTGCTTTCTAACTCCTATTTTGAACTTCAGTATATGCTTGTTAAAAAACTAAAATGACCACCACGTGATAAGGAAAACACAGATGTGCTAATCTGCTGTTACCATCAGAACATGACATGAACCTTAGGCCAAGCTCCTTTTTCCTAGGGCACATTGTATGAAAAAACATCTTCAATGGAAGCTAGACACAATCTGCCGTAACTGTTTTCATCTTGTTTCATCATTTTTTTCCCAACGAGGATTCTCCAGTACTTAGCCCTCCCCAAGTTACTTTCCATTTTGAGATTAAAGCAATGACAAGAGACCACTTCCTAATGGAAAACCAAGTTCTTATTCTCAGCTATCCAATCTGAATACCATATGTCTGCAGAACAAAATACACTGGGTTGGAAGGGTGGTTGTTGTTAATATTTATGATCAATTCAGCCTTCTTTTTCCATTTATAAATGATTTGTTAGAGGATCACAATTTCTCCAGATATATACATTATTAAACATCCCAAAGAGTTCTCAGTCCAGAATTGATTTCAGGCAGCTTTCTCTCAGTATTTTCCTACTGCTGGTTTGTCATTCATCATCAAAATTGCATGAAATTGCGCTGTTTCATGGGATGACAACAATTTAAATTAGAAGAAAATGAAAATTAATAGCAGAAATGATTCCTCGTATTCCCCATAGATGTTAATATTTGGATTAATAACTCACAATAAAAAATGTATGAAACTTCATTATCTGCCAAGACGCTAAGGTTAATTGCAAACTCTGCTACTGGTTCCCATTTCGTACAGACAGTTATTCCCTCTGGGCCTCATCTCTGGGGACTTTGGTTAGAATGTGCATACTACATGGAAGTTATATTGGCTAATAAGTAAATAGCAGCACGGGAATTAGCACTCCCTTAATCCTTTCAATTTGAAATAACTGTAGCTCCGTAATACTCTTTGCATATATAACAAATTTTTACCAAAAACAAAAAAATGACAATATATTTTCAAAAGTATTTTTATCCCTTAGATCATAGCTGCTATAGAAATAGGAATACCATCCCTACAATATACAAGCATATACAATATGCATCAGAACAGTGGCCCCCGTGGGCCCCCGTGAAATATTTTCAAAGTTCCAGGACACGACATAATTGAACAACAAAAAAATTATTATTTCCTTTACTCTCACATTATCACAAGGTCAATATTTAGATACTCAACTAGAAATTAAAAAACATCTACATTCTTTTATTTAGGAGACTTCACTGTACACCTATTCTGTTACTGAGACGTATTTTTATAAGAGACTGAACTTGTATCGTCACAGAACTCAGCTGCTGTTCTCTTTGAAGTACATTTTTCTCTGATGGCAACATTTTGTGAGCATCTTTTGGGCTGAATACTATGTGCCATGTCTAAAAAATCCTCAGTTATTTAGAAATTAAACTAACGGTATTACTAAACCCTTTGGCAAGTAGGTAAAACACACAGTTGTTAAATGGTTGCCTTCCAAGCGTGGCTGACAAATATCCCAATCACTATCACTTCTCAGAGGAATGCATTAATTGACCCATGATTCCTGAGCACTCAGGTTGCGCTGTGAAAAGTTAGATTAACGCCTACAAAGCAGGTCACATATTTTCAATTGCTTTTGATTGTCATGACTTTCACTGGTTTTCAGCCCAGAAATAATATTATCATACTTGTTTACATCACATTTTTCCTTTCATTTCATTTGAGATCATATCAAATCTACTTATGTATTTATGCACTGTTTGTTTTGTTGTTTGTGTTTGCTTTCTGTTTTATAAATCCGTGAGTCAGTTTTACATCATTTCAATAATGCAATTCAGAAGACTTTATGAGCAAGAGCAAGTAACATCATCTATACCACTCCCTACTGTAGAATCCTTCCAGTAGAATGTCAGGTATTGAACTGTTTTAGCTACTCAAGTTTTAGCAGTACATGTGCACACTTCCGAAAACGTTCGCAGAGCCCATTCAGTAACTCTTTCTTTAAAGCAGGAAACAATAAAAAATAAAACCACCTGCAGTGACTTCTGAAACTTCTGAAGCCCTGAAGCCAATCCAAGTATGTACTATTTCACCAAATTCTTTGCTACTTTTCTAAAAGCCAATTATTAGAGTAGAACTCTTTAAGATAGAGCAGGAATTAATACATACCAAACTGCATCTTCAAAAATGTGAAGAGTTATCATGCTCAAGAAAATACAAGACCACTTCCTTTTGAAAAATATCACTGAGGAAACCAGATTTTGAAATAGCTCTCTAAACAGAGAGCTGTTATGTCAGAGCTTTAAGCGAATTAGCTGGCCAGATTACTGCTGAGAAACTGACTTCTGTTTGCTCATTACAGGATATTCCTGACCCTGCCTGCACATACTCACTCACCTCAGAAACCACTGAGGTGTTGACATAAGGAGGCATACTATTTAAAATCACTTCAGCAGCAATAAGTGCATTTCAGAGCCAGTTTCTGCATCCATATAATTTCAAATGGTAATTTATATTTTTATTAACTGTACTCTCAGGAAACATTAAATGGCAAATCTACATAGCTATAAAATTGATAAAGCAGTGAAAATGATTCCAACACTAGTTGAAGAAAAAGGATACAATGCAATTAGTCTAAACTTTAACCTAGAGAAAGTAAGCCTAGTTCTTATGTATACAAACCCAATGCAATGCATCTGACTCATGACAGCTAAACACAATAGACCTTTACTTGCTGACGAGGTAATCCTGCTCCATGCCAATGTGCTACCTTGTCAGGCAGATCAACTGCCCAGTTTCTTCTCCATCCAGCTGACCTTCGGGAATTGAGTCCTTTGGAGTCACTGTCAGTTACTGATGTTAACTTTTTTAACACCTGCTCATGTACTCAAAGAATATACTGTTTGCATTGTCCTCTGCTGACAGCAGCTATCCCCATAGCACAATTAGTAGAACGGGAACATGTAAGTGCTCAAGGCCAGGCTGGACGGGTCTTCTGGCAACCTGATCTAGCAGAAGGCGTCACTGACAATGACAGGAAGGTTGAAACCAGGTGACCTTTACAGTCCTTTTCAACCCAAGCTGTTAAATGATTCCACAAACAATATAAACTCAACGTCATCCTCAGCCCAGCGTATGAATGTAAACTGTATGAAAGGCATTTTAGACTGCTTCATGAAATTACAAACTGCAGTGCCATTCTCACTCTACATGGGAGTATACTGCTGGGTACAAGAACCCCTCCAAGCCCCCTCTTGTTTCACCTCAGAAACAAGCAAGAGTTACTGCTCTTCCCATTCCCTCAGACCTCTGCACCAAACACAGGTCAGCCACATTTACCAACTGATAACACTTCATCCTTCTGGCAATACTATATGTTTTTGTGGAAGTACCTCTGTCCATCTGAAGAAGATATTCTGAGATATTTTGAATCACGTCAAAAGTGCAGTGTAGAACTAAAATAAAAAGTCTGATTTCCATCAGATATCTTACTGCTGTAATTGTCACAGTCTTAGTGCACTTAGACTATGTACACAAGCTGGACAATGTTTATAAAAAGCGATTTGCACCTCCCTGTAAACTTAGATGAGTAGAGAATGGAGATGAGCATATTGGACTAAGATGATATATGAAAGAAGAGAGAAAGGAGTATTTTTTCACTTAATATCCACATGATTCAATGTCAGATGACTTTAAAAATCTTAATTTCACTTCTTGTGGAACTTCTGAAAATCTTGCCATTACAAGGAATAACTGAGAAACAATAAAACAGTGTAATACGTACTGCTAACAGAGCTGAAAATGGAAGGGAACAGCCAGCACAGGATTCTTGACTGTGACTCCAAAGAGCGTTATTTTCCTCTCATTAACCTCTGATGAAAAAGATTTAGTCAGTCTTTCCACTGACTAAAATGAGTGTTAGGTCAGACTCAGTCTGCCTACTCAAGTACCAGTTATGCCTCACAGAAAGGCAAAAACTTAGAGGGGATCTTACAGACTGGATATATACTCTTTCACTGAGTAGAGAAACAAAAAAAAAAATATAGACCGATGCTCACACACAAGATGAAGTGGAATTTATACAAGTTTTTAGGGTTTTTGTTCTGAGTAAAAATTGATGATGTATTACTGCACTGAGTCACAGTATTTAAGGCAATTAACATACTGCATTGGAATTCCTTAACTAACAGTTTGAGAGAAAAAAAATCTTTTTAGGCTTTTTTTAGGCTCTTCTGTTGGAAAGATTCTCTGTTTTTCACCATATTTACTGGGACAGACAGACATTAACTCTGTACTTGTAATCAGGCCACTTGCAAAGCTGGCAGAAGAGAAACCAGAATCAAAATCCCTAATGACCAACAAAAGCACTCTAAGTAGTCAACTACTCGCTCATTTCAGCTAACTTGGATTCTTGCATTTTAATCTGACATTGCCTTACTAATGCCTTCAAAAGTATCATAAATGTTATAAGATTGTCTCAAATTTAGAAAAAAAAATAGTGGAAGTAACGATAGAAGATTCAAAATCCAAGAGTAAGCCTTGCAGAACTCTTGAAAGGATAAAGAAAAAGTGAATATCAGTGAGTATCAGCAACATGCATATGCCCTATTGAAGAAAATCAAACTGCCATGAAGCTCAGAGTGTTATCACACTAACGTAACAGATGAAAGGAGAAGGGAGAGGTTTATCAAGTAACTCAGAAGTTGAACTATGCCACACAGAAATAAAAATTTTCTTGTGCTATGTGATGACTGAAAATAAAGAATTCAGGAAGAGATGAAATAAACTTTCCTGCTTAGAGAAAGTAAAGAGAAATACATATTATGTGTGACTGCAGTAGAAAGTTGGTGTATTCAATGTATTCCATCAGGTTTTAGAGAGAGATATGGAGACAGATAGAACAAGCTCTCCTACAGAGCTGCCCAATACACTTGTAAAGAATAAAAAAAATCAAAACCAAAGCATTAGGAAAAAAAAAAGTTTTTTTCCAGTCTTATTTTCCCTTTTTTCATGTAAAATTTAGATATTTATCATTTCAATTCTTTTGTACAATACAATGCTTGATATAAATGGGCATCTCTGCTCACTTTCATCAGCTGGATTTTCCATCCTTTCCATACTCCTGCAAAATTACTACTAATGTTTCATAATGCCATTTCTACAGGTGGCCTACTTCAATCCAGCACCAGACATAACATGCTTGATATTTGAAACTCTTGTTTTCACAGCTCTTTAGCATCTTTTCACACTCCTTGTTTTTCAGTCTTAATCACTGTAAAGTAACTTTACTAGTGTTGAAGGATCAAGGAAGAAGTCTCATTAACCACTCCTGTGTTTTTTTTTCCCCTGAAGAAAGACACACTCTAATTAAATACTTGTCTTAGATATTCTCAAGGCATTAGACTAGCCCAGACAGTCTGAGTGAAAATTAAACAGGGTGAGATCTGACCAGAATGGCAACATCAGTCATTCCTGCCAGCCTACGCCAGATACCTCTAGAGAGCAAATGTAAAGTTTTACTGGTCCCATCAGACACCTTCGGTACTGCGTACAAAATGCCTTCTACCTTTAGGTATG
This sequence comes from Aquila spilogaster, assembly GCA_024606505.1. Classification (NCBI taxonomy): domain Eukaryota; kingdom Metazoa; phylum Chordata; class Aves; order Accipitriformes; family Accipitridae; genus Aquila; species Aquila spilogaster. The sequence goes on from JANHGO010007690.1 coordinate 23,890, forward strand.
GCAAACAGAAAAGTTCAAAGGGATCTTTATACTGCTGTAAGAATGTCTTTGAAGATTCCTTTCTCTCAGGTAGGATAATCCTTAAGGAAATGACAAGTGTGGAAGGGGTTTGGTAGGAGATCATAGAATCACCAAGGTTGGAAAAGATCTCCGAGATCATCTATTCCAACCATATACATACCACCAATATTTCCCCACTTAACCACGTCCCTTAATACAACATTTAAACATTTCTTGAACACTTCCAAGGACAGTGACTCCATCACCTCCCTGGGCAGTCTGCCTCTTTCAAAGAATCAGGGAATACAGATACTCACTTTAGGGTTGCTTGGTTTTTTTTTCCTAGATCAAAAAGAAAGATGGCAAATTTGTCAAAGATTCATTTTTCATCCACAGAGAACATACTTCTCTCAGGTGAAGCCAAAATCCTGAAGGAACACTTCATGTATCAGTGGTATTGGCCCTTTTACTGCTATTTTAAGCAGTTCAGTGCAACAGCTCTCTGGCAATGACTTGTGTCCTTATAACTTGTATAAGAGAAGTAAATATGTTGATGAGCTGTTATTATCTACCAATGAAAAGATGAACCACAGGAAGAGGTGGCAAGAGAAATAGAAAGAGCAGCAGGAGGATAGAAAAGAGGGAAATTAGTGCCTTAACTTTCTTCATTTTCGTAGTAAAACATTTAAACTTCCTTGTCAGAAGAAATATGCTTTAATGCTTCAGCTTTGAGAGTGTCATACAAATTGTAGCAGGAATGTAAAATAATCCCATATACACCTACCACAGGTTCATTACATCTCCTGAAATAGCTTGTGAACAAAGCAACACAAAGACTTTTCATCTGATGAAATTGAGTATTCTTAAAAAGCATTTTCATGGTTATAAAACAATCCTAAGATCGGCAGATAATAGACTGAGGAGTATTCACTTTTTTTTCTTCTTTCTCTTAAGATGGAGACAGTAAGAGGAAAAAAAAACCTGTCAAGATCCACCTAAAATTGACAGAAATATTTATTTAGTGCATCCTAGCAGGAGTCTTTCTGTCAGTCATGATTTTGTCATAGACAATAACTATCGTAAATCTTGATAAGAGCTGTGTTCACAATAATTACATTTCTTAATTTTCTCTGTACGGATATCATGACCCACATGCTCTCTCTCAGTAAATTCAAGAGATGTTTTTTAGCAAGAGAGTCAATGGGGTTGTTTGTACCACCAAATAAACATTTTCAGAAATGAGGGAGGAGGTGAAAATTTGGGATTAAAGTTGCAGGAGGAGACACCAAAGACAAACAGTCAGAGAAATCTGAACGTGTTTGGTTTTGTTGCTTTTGAGGTTTTTTGGTTTGTTTATTTTAACTTTCAACCAAAGTGGTGTTTTAAGAATTGATCAAGGGTTTGAGTTATTGGCCATTTTCCCCACAGCTTCTACTGCAGACAGACTTTCAAAGCCAATTTGATTGTGAATCTACAATGGTGTGCAAGCTGTGAAGTGATTTTTACAGTATGTAAAACCTACTGTGCAGATTCATAAATCAGTTACATGAAGTTTTACTGACATCATGTAGATCAAGTAATCTAATAACTACTCTTTCCAAAATACCTACAGACTTCAGAATCACATATAAATCACGTATATTATGCATATATGTGTACATATATATTATGTATTATGTATATTATGTGTAATACTTGCATAAGTCATCATTCAGAACAAATAGTCATTTTTTTACTATATATTGTAATACTTTGTTTCTTAATTCATCTACTAAACGCAAAAAAAAGATACCCATTTTAATACTTTTTTTTTTTTTAAGTATGAATACAAAGAGATAAATAAGAGAGATGCTGTATGGACCTCCAGTCAATTAATGCAAGCAGTTCATTTGAATACCTTCTTTTTATAACTTTTATCCTTAGATAACCTTGCCAGAAGACAAGAGTAATGTTTGCATGAATTACCATGAAATTGCTTTTCATTCCAGTGGAGCTCTCACGTACTGATGGTGCCCCAGTTACTGTAACATGGCATAAGCAATACAGTCCAGATCTCCCTTGTCTTTTGGTTACTCTATTGCTCTTGTTGACTCTTTTGTCTCTCTAGGACACATTTCTTTACACAGTTCACAGCAGAAAGTTATGGTGTCTGGTTGCACAAAAGTCACACAGCACTAAAAAGCCCTCAATTATATTTGTTTTATTTAACATGTATTGCTTGGATATTTCAGGTCTTGAAAACAAGTCGTCAGTGAAGGCAGATTTTTTTTCACCCTCATTTCCAGAGACTGGCAGGCACACACCACATGTCTGCTTATCACTGGAAAATGAGCACTGATACATTCCTGCTACATGGCACCCTAAGGGATCCATTTTCCTGAGTCACAAAATACTGCAACAACGTGACTGCAGGCCCTCAAGGTTTTACAGAAGTTACCCTAATCGGTCTCTTATTTGCACTTAAAAATGTCCTTTTGGATGTCACCACCCACAGCTTCATGAAATCTAGGTACTTTACACTGTAATAAGAAACAGACACTCCTTTAACTTGCACAAAACTGCCTGAACTATTGTTCCTCACCAAAGCCCAGCCTCAACAAGATCTGCTCATGTTGCAGATGCTCATAAAACTGTTTCCACTTTCTGAATCTGACTCTTCTGTCATATCTTTGGAAAAGATCACAGAACACAGTAGAACCCTGCCATTAGAAAAACACTTCTTAGCCAACAGTATGCAGTACTGCAGAATCTCCTACTGAGGCAACATACTAAGCCAGTCTTGGTATATGCCAGGTCCAAAACTCTGCCTGGAAAAGCGTGGCAGATAGAAAATATGTTTTAAAGAGGAGATTCTTCTTTTTTCTTCTTCTTTTTTTTTTTTTTTTTTTTTTTAAATCTTGCATTAACTAAAGCGTAAAACAGCCAGCATTAAGACACTGAGGGAAGGTGAACAGAATAAAGGCAAGGCTGTCAAGAATATACATACAGAGGCTGAATATCTTTAGAGTGAAATTCAGGGGCAGGAGAACACCCCTAAATGAAGTCTGATCAGTCTTTGCTTTTCTCCTGAGGGCTTTTTTTTGTTTGTTTTTCTGGTAAAACATTAGACATAACCTTGTTTGTTTGTTTTTCAAATTCCTCCTAGCTCCCAGCTACTGCTTGTCCCATTTGCTCAGTTTATCTTGTTTTAAGATACTTGTGGAGAGTGGAAATCAGAATCATGCCCCTTGAGTTCATTATAGCTACCAGCATTAGTGGCACTGCTGCAATATTAACATTAGAATTTTACAATAGTAATAGCTTGTGCTTTAGGTGCTCTGTTGCAGCCTAAAACCTAACAGAAACTACACAAAGTAATAGATGTACCAAACAGTTTGTAGACAGAAACCGTTTGCTGACATACATCTAATTATCTCCAATCAAAAAAAATAAAAAGGAAATATCCAAACTTATACTGTAAGACAAAGAACAAATGAATTAAAGATAACTATTTAGCCTTATACAGTCCTAGCTCTGTACACATAGGGAATCTCCCTCAATTAACTGTGAATTTATTATGAGAGGATGGTGCTCCCCACTAAGAATCTTGTTTCCTAGATGTCATAAGTTGTTATTAGACACTGAAAGACCTATACCACACAAGAAGAGCTGTAGATAAAGGTCACTGTAAGATGCTTATTCCTGTTTTCTTCCCTCATATTCTCAAACAAGTCCACGAACAGAGTGTTTGCACTTGCTTGTTATTTATTCAGTTTATGGTAACAGCACTGGTGTTACTCAGACCAGCTCAGTGAAATCCTGTTTGATCTGCAGAAGGACAGCACAGCATCATTAAATGCAGTTAGCAGAGCATCAGTAAAAAGAGAAGGCTCAGCCTTCTCAGAAATTTATTTACAAAGTACATTAAAGAAAAAAATCTGTACATGTTACTGGAGTGCGTTGTTATTCAGACATGATGGAAGATGAGTAAGGAAAAATTTATAATAAACAATAGTCAAATAAGCCTAACCGCCCATTGCTGCTCTCTACAGCTGAAGATATTTTGTACTGTCTGTTGCTCATTCTCACTGCATTCTCTCAGAGCTAAAATATATATACACACAGCCACAGTGAGTGTATGCATGTTTATCTATTTTACCACAGACTCAAAGGTCCCTTGAAGTCATCAGTTTCTGAAATAGTCCCTGAAAGTTACAATCAGACCAAATAATAATAATGGAGACACAGAGTACAGCAGAGAGATGAAAATTCTCCATCCAAGAGTTAAGGAACACTTTGTTCAACACAGAAAGACAATCTAAACTCATCTCTAACAAAGTCACAGTACCATATAAATTCCTGAAAAAAAAATAGAGGCTATATCCATTGATAGGATTTTCATACTGTTGTCAGTGTGTGGTATTTTCTGCAGCATGGGAAAGGAGGAAGAAATAGCAAATAGAATGGGACTATTCAAGTAAAACCAAAGCAGACTAATTAACTGAATTTGTAATAAAAATAACTTGTGATTACCACTTTGGTTTGACTTTGAAGTATCAGGCTTCTGTCCAATGATCCATTCTCGGGGGCTGTGAAGAAGTTTTAAGAATAAACAGGGCTCAAAGTATAAGGAACATGTGAAATCTGAATACATTTGCAGACATAAATGTAGGTGGTTACTAACTAACGCACACATACAATCCACATATACAGATGCGTGCATTGCATTTAAGGACTTTCTGCCTCAAAGATTTTCTGAAATTATGACCTCTTCAACCCCTCTAGATACACAGATTACAGTTAAACATACAGTTTCTTGAAACACAATTCAAGTCAAAAAATAATCATACAGCCTTACTCTAAAAGGTCAATTAGTTTTCATTGAAAATCAAAACTAACTGAGAAGAAAACAGTAGCATAGTTTTCCCCACATACTTTGTAATAACAGTAGGCATAAAATGATGAAAAAGAGTTTCAAGTTGTCCATGTCATTCATTGGACAACACTAGGCATCTCAAACTGTTTTTCTACCACAAATACTTCAGGACATGCACTAATTTTCACCCTAACTAGTTTTTACTCTTTACCTCTTCCTTTTGCACTAATTTACCAAATGTGTGGGCTACAGATGGTTTTACCTACCAATGCCTTGTAAAAGTCATGAGGTGACTTTTTCAAGCTTGGTCTCTTGTACAAGAGGGAAAATAGTGACAGCCAGAAAGAGGAATGCCAAAGTCACATCTCTCAGTGAGTCCCACGAGCTGGCTTTAGATACAGTTTACATACTGATGTAATATCCTGCTTCTAACAAGGATATAAAGCCTGCATATACCTCAGAGCATCTAAAGTTTTGCTTCTTGGTTTGCCCAGAACAAACTTAAGTCTCAAAAAGGCTGGCCACTTTGGCTTGTGTATCTCATACTCAAAACTAGCTGGTGGTGTTAAGCTCATTAGGGAATCTGGCTGCAGAGAGGGAGTTCTCTGCAAACTGAAGTAAATGCCTTCTGTGCTTCTGCAAAGCACCTGAGGCAAACTAACATTATGTTTCTGCTTTATTTCTTCCTATGTAACTTTGAAATATCTCACACACCTCATGCTCCCTAAAATAGCCATTCTTTCATCAAATTTCAATAGAAACAAATTGCTTTTACATTATTGACTTCTTTCACAGAATGTGAGAGCATACAAACAGAAGTAGGTGTACCTGTATAGCTCTCAAATAATACACAATTACTTTGAAACCCATCTATTTCTAGAGAACCTCAGATCTACTGGAATAAGACTTTTGTTTCCTGTTATTTAAATGCAAGTTCTCTCTCCTCAAAGTATCTAGTGTTCACTGTTATGTATTTCCAAGTGCTGAATATGTTAAACGTCACAAGAGTGCACCTTCAACCAGCTGAAACCCCCGTAACAGCAAAACCAGATAATTTGTCTTTCCTAAGTGGATTTCTTTTAAAATTGTTAAAATCCATTTCTGCCTTGCCAAGACCTTGCAGAATATTCAACTGTTTGTTTCTACAGAGACTTTTTGATCCGTAATCAGCTGTTTCAGTATTTTCAAACAAGTAAGTAAGCCAATACTGTTTCATACTATACACTGCAAGCACATCCATTCACCTACTGACTGGGGTTTGAGTAACGAAAGGATTGCTATTCTTGCTATTTTTTTAATTTAAAATTAACTTAGCAAAGGCTATTTACAAATGAGCAAACCAACTGTCTGTTTTAGAGACCTGTTTGTTTCTGACTTTCCAAAGGTACTGCATCTAAACACAACCTGTATCAATTAAAATGAAGATTACATTTCCTTTCACATTTGATGTAATTTAAAAGCTATTATTGAAATTCATTATTGGGCATCACTTTATATAGTGCTTTACGAAATTTCTAAGCATTTTGTGGAACAAACAGAATGTGAAAACTTTCATGCATTTCTTGTAAATTATTGGAAAAAATCAGGCTTTCAAAGAAAGCAGGACCAGATTTCTGGCTTCAGGAGAAGCATGCTTACCTAACAGAAGAAAAGAGAGACGGACAAGTAAATTTTCTTCTGCTCTTAATTTCAAACCCTAAAGAAGTATTAGATTGCCTAATAGGTCCTTTTGCATCCCTTAACTTTCACAAATATAAAAATCTAACATGAGCTATAAATGAATAAAGATTGACAATGGAAAAGAATAGAATTGTGCAGCTGTTTACCTCCAGAAAAAAAATAGCAATATAATCAAGAAAGTAAATGACTTGTACGTTAACTTTTGAGAATGTATTCTTTAAGTTTGGAGACTTATTAAAAAATCCTTTAGTACTAAGACAAAGTACTACTTTCAACAAGCAAACATCACCGACATCTTATGCAAACCAGGAAAAAACACTGTACCTGCTCTTTCAAAGAGTTATCAGTAAAAATATATAGCTATGATTGCCCTATATCATTAACCAAAAAAAAGATAATTTGAAATATAACCATTATAGTAAACTTAGTAATTTTGAGGAAAAAGAGGTTAATAAATAAAAGTAATCAAGCTAAAAAGAAAAGATTGCATTTGCAGTAGAAAAATGCAGCAGCATTAGAGTTAAGTTGATTTTAGAAGTGGAATTCGACTCAAAAAGAAATAAGACATATGTATGACAAACTAAATTACTTTCAGCCTTAAAAGAAGATTCACCAAATAATTTGAAGAGAATTGAATGCACACTGATAGGCAGTTAAATCATTCAATTTGCAAAATAAAGCTGGTTCAGTTTACCTTCAAAAAAACTTTTTTTTTTTTTTTTTTGGATAAAAAGTATATATATATATTTTCAGGAAGCAAGAGAGTTTGGAAAAATCTTTTCTCCAATATTCTTAGATTATTAGTGCTGACATCTGTGGAAATAGAAAATGTGCTCTGATATCAACTAGCTCTTGAATTATCTCAGTTTACAAACAGCTTATACATCCCAGAAGCAGAGGCAGGGTCATGATAGAGTATGGTAAATGCTGGCAACCTGCCCAACTTAAACATTATGTTTGTAAGTCAAAGTTTATTTTAAGGAACAGTTAACTTTTCTGTCTTCTCTGAAGACCTTATTCTTTCTCCAATGAAAATAAAACTAAGTGATATTTTTATTCTGCTCTGGTAAATTTTTCTTTTCTATTGAAAAGAAGAAAAAAAAACATCTGAAAGTTTCAGACCACATCAACAGATCTTGGGGGATTATGTGGAAATGACCCTCTTCTGTCATCTCCCATCCCATTCTGTCTTCTTATGGAGGTTTGCAGACCCCAGGTTATGATTATCTGTAGATGTCCTTGGTGGAAAAGCAGCATGCAGATAAAGTGTTTCCTTCTGCTTTCCTCCCAGCTCATCTCAACTTTGGCTGAAGGAAGTTTTATCCAAGGAACTGGAACACGGCCTCTCCATCACTCCTAGCTATATGATTCAAAAAAAAGTCATCCTCTGCCTTACTGCTTATGTATTTCTACATTTCTACTTCCCGGTGTGTTCCAGTATTACACATCATAAGGAATGTTTTAATTGTTTCTGAGATCTTCTAGAAGATGTTTGCAGACAACAAAAATAATATAATTTGGTTTTAAAGTAAGCTAAGAGGGGTTTCTCAAGCATGGAGTTTAGCCTGGAAAAACAAGCAATGTCTCAGTAGAACAGCAGAGGGAAACAGTGAGACAGTTCTAAGCGTAGTATTAAAACACTAATACTTGATAGTAACAGAAGTTTCATGAGCTATAGGAACTGATAAGTTTAAACTCATCATATTTAAATGATGAATAACTGAAAGCTTCAATGCATAGGCTAACAGCCAGAAAGGAAAGTATGCAAAGAAAACTACGATTTACTAGAATAAAGAAATCTTTAGCTTACAGTATGTCTTTGCCTGATTTTTCTTCCTGACTCAACTTCAAAGTTCTAGGAATGTAAGTGTGTGACATTTCCTTGCACAATCAGATACAATAATTATTGTCATCTAGAATACTTAGCTTCCTGGAGCTCATAAATTACTTTTTAAAAACAAATTACAAGGCCACGTTATTGACTTCAGCTTTCAAAGTAGGAAGTAATACAGCAGACATTCCCTAAAGAGCAGCCAGAGCTAGTTAGCTGAAATTTATTTCAATTTCAGTTTCTCCCTAACCATCTGTCCTAAGTGAGTACTATCTATCTAAACAAAGAAGTTCTCTTTTCATGGTCACGTATATGAGAAACGACTGAAAATACAAAACATGGCAAGAGACCTTCTATACCAGAGTTTTCTACAGAATCATATAATGGCTTAGGTTGGAGGATACCTTAGAGATCACCTAGTTCAAACTCCCTGCCGCTGACAGGATTGCCAAGCACTAGATCAGGCTACCCAGAACCCAATAATGCCTGAAGAGATGGGGCATCCACAACCTTTCCGGGCAACCTGATCCAGCACCTTACCATCTTCTGAGTAAAAGATTTCTTCCTGATATCTAACCTAAATCTCCCCTTTTAGTTTAAACCCATTCCCTCTTGTCCTATCACGCTTCTACTGAGTCACCTGCACCACTCAGCTTGGTGTCATTTGCAAACTTGCAGAGGGTACTGTAAATGCCACTGTCTATGTTGTTGATAAAGACGTTGCAGAGCATTGGTCCCAAGGTGGACCCCTGGGAAACACCACTCGTGGCTGGCCTGGACCACCACCTGGACATCCAGCCATTGCCAACAACCCTCTGGCTGTGACCATCCAACCAATTCTTAATCAACTGAATAGCCCTGCCTTCAAATCTGTCTCTCTCCAATTTAGAGATAATGACGTGGTGCAGGACCAGTCAAAGACCTTGCACATGTTCAGACAGGCAATATCAGCTGCATTTCCTTTGTCCACTGATGCCATCGCTCTATCATAAAGGCCACCAAGTTGGTCAGGCACCGTCTGCCCTTGGTGACTCTGTTGTTTGACTTGGATCATCTCCTTATCTCATATATATGCTGTAATATCTCTTCCAGGAGGATCCACTCCATGATTGAAAAGTGAGGCTCACTGACCTGTAGTTCTCCACGTCTACTTTTCTCCTTTTCATCAATAGGTAAATGAGCAATTTGGAACTCAAAGCTTTCAAGTTTACTTTTTCCGCTTCTATTTTTTATTGATTTCCAACGAGATCACTGAATAGTATTTAGGGAATGATATGTTTACAGTAATTTACTTCTTGGTAAAGATTTCTAGGAAACGCCCTTTCTTCTACAGAAAAACAAGATTGGCATTTTTTGCTTTTTTTTTTTTTTTTGAAAGAAAAATGTCTTTCGCAAGTCAGGCTTATGACAAAGCCTTGTATGTAGAATTTGATACAAAAATATATATATATATTTTACAACTGACATAGAAAACTTTTAAGGTGTAGAAGGTACTGAAATAACCCCTAATGTAAAAAAAATATGCAGGGCTGAAGTGTACATGCCTGGGTTAATATGCACATACATGTATTTGTGTACACAAACATACGTTTGTGCACATTTGTGTTTGTATGCACATATATTCAAAATAATGTGCATTTGTCATGACAAATCTAAGAGATAACAATACACAGATATGAAAAAGGGAGGAGAAATCATTATTTTCCAGTAAACTGTTCTGAACTAAACATACATACAGTAATTATTACCATTTCATTTACGAAACTGTATAATCTCTTGTAAATTAGAGGAAACTGTACTTTCAGTGGAGATTTTCTAGTTGACAACTCTCTTCCCTGGCTACCTGCAGTGAAGGTCTTATGAGCCAGAAAGTTTTAACAAGCAGTCCCTGATTTTTGTATTCCATACACCACTGCCAATTCAGTGTTGATTTCAGTACTCAGTTGAGTTAGTTCTGTTACATTCTGCTCTAACCTATTTCTCTGCATCTATGTCCCAATGGCTGAGAAGGTATCCGTTTCTTGTACAACACGATTTCTAACTATACCATAAAAATTTGTAGACAAAAATTTAGGATGGTATTCTGGTTAACATTTTTCTCTGTTTGACATAGCAGACCTTTCCTATAGCATCCTGAGTTCTGTAAATCAAAACTGATTAACTAAATCCATCATAAACACTACAGAATGCCCAGCCTTGGAGAACTGCATTTAGTAAATGCTGTGTGTGTTTATACATGTGTGCACGTGTAACATTCCAACCAAAAGAATGAATAATCCAGTACATTAAATATGCCAAGATGGAGTATAGTGAGCAATTTCTATTTCAAATCTTATCCACATAAATTCATACATGGCATATTAATTGTACAAATTCTTCTTCAGAATTTGAAACATTTCTCTAGACTTCGTGACCCAAAACTGTCTTCCTAAATTTAGCTGGAAGAACTGCAAAAGTAAATGATAATGTATGTGTCACAATATTAAACACAAGCAGCCTTTTAAATGCAAATGTTTGGTTGCAGTGCAAACATTAAAAAAATAATAAGTGAAAATAATCATGCAAAGATGGATTCTCTCTCTATCAGTCAGACTATGTCATGTGATTTTTCTGCACTGTGGAAGTCCCGTGTGCAATTAGAGGAGATTAGTGGGCACAAGACAACTGCAAGCAGAACTGACAGCTTGTGCTGACCTCTAGAAATCATGCTGCTGTTGAACACTCAAGCAGTTACAGTTTCTAAAACACTCCTTAAAAAATTTGCAAGGAACAACAAAAATGAAAAAAAACCAACAGGAACATCCATGGGCGATAAAAGGCTTACAAAATTTGTTGTTAATTCCCCTCGAATTTTTTACACATTAAAAAAAAACTAATTATTATGAAAAAGCATTCAATCCTCTGGCATTTAATCCACTAAGAAACTTAGGCACTTAAAGATATGTTTCACTGATCGGAAGTGACTGCATTAGCACAGGAAAGAATGCCAACATTTGCCAGTAGAGGACTGGTAACTGACTGTGTACATGCTCTTTTCCTGCTCACTTAACAAGAAAATCCTTCTGACCTGGTGGAAAGTTTTTACATGGTAGTGAAGTGTTCTGCACGACGACAGATCAAACCTCTACGCTGGAGTTACTATGTATTAATTATGATTGAGAGAGATCGAAGAAGAAGCTGAAACAATTCATAAAGTCCATTTTAAAATTAAGTTTCATCAACATGCTGGCAAAAATTATGATTGCTCAAAAATCCCTGAGGGGGAAAGGGGAATATCTCTATGTGAGAAGGACGGCTCACTCACACCAAAGTGGGAGGACACCAACACCAAGAGGACACACCTAGAGAACCAGAAGGATAATTTTCTCAGTAATACTCCTTTCAGCAGTGTTTCTACATGAGTTCAGAGTTGAGAACCAAGTGCCCATCATGTCACAAATACTGCAGTCTTCCTAAGAGCCAGAGCAAAAAAAATTCAGTGGATCCACCTCAGGTTGGCTAAATTCTTGGCAGATTCACTAAATATTCTTCAGGATAAGTAAGCATAATTTTATATCATGATGCTGGGGGGAAGGGAGGGTTATGTCAAGACCAACAGAATTTTGCTGCTGGAAAGATGGATTTGTATGCAGTCAAAAGTTCAGCAGAATGATAACTGCATGTTTGTGTTGGTATTTAAAGAGACAGCTTCACTGAAGTACAGTGAAAGTTCATAGTTCATCTGGCTTTGGGCAGGACACTTAGGAGAGTGATACGGCCCAGGAATGTGCTCATCTATGATCAAATGTCAGTTCTAGCTATGAACGTAGCCTAGGATGAATGCTTTGCAACTTTGAGTGAAAAAAATCACACTCTTATAAGCACAGATTTCAAGACTTTCTGGAGTGAGGAGGAGTAAGATCATTACGAACTTAAAAAGAAGATGCCTACGATCTAACTTACTAATAATTATCTGCCCCGAGTCCTCAGTATTTAATTATACAGAACAATTTATGTGCTTTACCTAAAGGCAGGTTTCAAGTGAAATGTGGCAGGTTTCACCAATCGTTGTTTTCTGAATGAGAAAATAACACACTAATAATATCTAAGTTAACTGAAAGGAGAAACTCTTGAAAATCAGCACACTGTCTGAATGTCTCCTTGGGATAAATCACAGGATAGTATTTACCAGAAAAAAAGAAGCTGATCTTCAGAATAACATGAATGGATTTTAAGTGCCTACTGATCACATTAGGGATACCATGTTCAAAACTGTGAAAGCTGAAGACACCATTCATGTGCTGTCTAGTCTCTAGAATTAGAAGCAAATAACATCTGAACTTCAAGTAAGTTTTCAAATTCTTAAATTTTATCAAGCTCTCAGTTTGGACCATTAAAATTCCCTAGGTATCTATATGTTTGGTTACAGACATTCCTTAAGTGTTCCATCTTGAGAGGGCCAAATGGCAATGACTTTTTCCGCCATGAGAAAGGTACTTCGGGATTCACAGAATATTCACTGATATGTTCCACCTGCACGACTCATCACAGTAGGATTTCTCAGAGTTTATCTATGAAAATCAAGTTCCAAAGGAGGAAAGGGAAAAAAAAGAAGAAATTTTAAAAGAAAGCCAACTACACTAGTAGTCTTTAGACCAAAGCGTAAGTTGCTGGACTATTCAGTAGGGAAAAGATTCTGAATAAAACCTTGGTTAATAACCCCAAATATTTCAAAATATCTTATGCTCTTTGCTATACATGTAGATAAGATATTTAGCAATATTCTGTCCATATAAACATTGAGAAAATATGAATATATTGTCTTCTTTTCCTTTTCCTGTCTACTTGCAAGTGAAACTTGCTGATATTTTGCATTTTTATTGCAGAAAAGGTATTGTTTTGAAATACCAAAATAAAGAACGCACCTGTCAGCATCTTGCATTTATATCTGCTTACATGAGTATATCTGTCCCTGCTCATCTCAGCACTCTATAGGGAGTCTACTGCAAACATGTACATGTGCCTGTTCAATTAATTTTTAAAGAAAGCCTTTGTGCAGAGAAATAAATAAAGAAGAGGAGGATGTCCCCATCTGGTCTAACGACTTCTAGTGACAGTGGCTAGTACCAGATGACTTAGAGGCACACATTGAATCTCCCGATAATCCAAAATCACTACAGCATTAGGAACTGGTTTTCAAACGTAGGCAGCTACTGGGTTCATTCTGTGTTAACACAAAAGAATTTTGACTACTTAATTCAATTACATTCCCGATGTATTTTATTGTTTTTTATTCTCATTCCTGAGCTCACACATGCACACAAAAAATAATTCGGAGTATTTAAAAAGCTGCCTCTGACTTATCTCTTTTCTGAAATACAATTACATTCCCGGCTTTAACCTACTTATCATTTGCTAGACATCTCCCTCATCTACCATATTTTGCTGCTGAACCTGGGTAATCAATGCAAACATTGCAGACATGCAAGAAATCACTGAATAACAAATGACTAACAGTCTGGTCTGACAGAGATATTCTTCTCAAACAGTATTTCGTGTTTTCATTGAAAATACTGACTGAATACTTATGTATGCCATCTACTTCAAGAAGTTGTAAGAAGAGGAGTGAACTCAAAATATATTAATGGTAATTAACAGTTGCTTGGTTGGGTTTTCTTTTGCCTATCTCAGTTTGTTTAGCTGGTGACTTCTTTGAGCTATCACTAGGATCCCTTCCTTAAAAAGTTTTAGTAAACCGTAACCAAAGAACAAATCCACACTGCTATTTTTTTAAAGCTAAAATCAAAGGAGTTGTATAGCACAGACAGATAGGGAAACAGTGCCAAACATGAATCCCAGCTAAAGCCATCAACACCCAATCATTGTCAGAAATACTCTGAATGGTATTCATTGAAAATTAAAGCATGCTCTGAAACAACGAGATGCATTTCAGTCTTTGGACTGATATGGGATAAAATTCCAAGTGATTTTTTCCAGTCAACAAGAAGAAAAAACACTTCAGAAAGGTAAAGGAAAGGATAAGAAAGGAGATAACAATCAGAGATCCAATGACAAGTAAAATTGCAACACAATATAACTATTAAATATTATGCTAATGTGGATATGTGGATAAATGAGACTGACACAATATAAAAACTAACCAGCCAGAAAAAAAAACAAAAACTTCAAAAGAAATGACATCCAGAGTTTACTGGACTCTTGAGGAACATAGTTTCCGCCAGTTGACAGAGTTGGTTTGGTACTATAACCCTCATGCTTGTAAACCACTTCCTAGACTAAACGTGTGCCCACACAAGATCTATAGTGTGTACCTGACCTATAAGGCAAATGTTCAATGCACATAGGAAAAAATACAGAGTTCTATGGTTTCATTGTAATAACTTGAAGATAATATGGTAATATTAAGGAACAAGAGATAACAACTAATGTAAGAACAACATAAAGCCACACAGCTTAACACAGATTCAAATGGAAATTCCAATCTACTAATTCAGCAAATATTTTAATATACAGAAAACAAGGTTTGCAATCTATTGTCACATGTATTGCAGGAGTGCAAGCTATTTTTTAGCATTTGATTAAAAAAAAGTTAACTTCAACAAATGAAACAAGGAGCAGTTGGGAAATCTAGTTTGCAAGAAATTGTTTACATATACTCATTTATGATTGAGATTTGGACATTTGAAGTAGAATAAATACAACTAAAATTGCACAGAAAATATCTGCCAGATGAGTTTCTCAATTACAACTGACGTGCTGCGTGGACATCTATGTTCTTTTTTGCAGCCTGTTTCTTCTCAGACATTGGTCTTACAACAGCGCAAGGACTGAACACGTTTTCACTACTTTCAAATGGACTGGAACTGAGCAGAGAACAGTAACAAAATACTAAAATCGATGGGGGTGAACTGGAGGGAAAATATTTCTAGTTCATTAGCCGATCCTCAGCCTAAGTCTCTTGTATTTAACTGAACCATACGTAAAACAGCAGAAGTCCATAAGCCAAACAAAGTTTAGCTTAACCACGCTGACTTAGAAGCCAAACCATAAAACCTTATTAGTTTGGTTTTCTAATGGTCAGACAGTGCTCTCACGGCTTCAAAAACAAGCGAGAGGCATTAGAAGTTTTACAGGCTACTCAGCTCTTATGTATTTCAGCAAATAATACTGACATCAATGTCTTGAAAAGTCACACTGACTAAGAAAGAAACAACGAACAAAGAATACCTCTGCAGAAAATAAAAATCACAGGATATTTGTAGCAAAGACCAAAAAAAAAAAATCATGCTGGTAGCACTGAAACTGGGCCATCTGGAGTTGAGTGCTGCGTTGCCCTCCCAACCACTTGCTTGAGGCTTATAAACATCATAATCATAAAGCATGCTTCTAGAGGGAATAGAAACTGCCCCAGGTAACCATGCCGCTGTTAAACCAAGATGATTTAGGTCTCTAAAGTAAATAGGCCACAGCTATTACAAGCTGAAGAAATTAGGATAAGATAAGGTAATAGCAGAAAGGTAACGTCTTTAACAATTTGTAAATGAAGAAGAATGTAGGCACTCCTACGGAGATTTTCAAGGACACAGAAAGAAATTCGCAACCTGTAACAAAACTCTGCTTTCTCTTCATGCTTCAGCAGACAACATATTGCAGGACAGCCAGCAATATGGTATTTTTCCTCCCTTAGCCTTGAGAGGATTTCACTACCAGCCTTTTTTTCTAAAATTAAGCCTCCATTAAGTGTTTTCTTACCGCAAACACTGAAAATAATCTCAGAGAATTCTAAGGATGGCAAACCAGCAGAAGAGTTTCAGTTTCAGCAAGGCAAGCAAGTAAGATAAAATTCCCTACAGAGTAGTATATTCTGACAGCCTCTCCTCTCAAAATCTCATCCCAGGTCTGATCTGCTGCTCACTAATTACCTGTCTTGTTGCTCAGCCCCAAGTGTTCCCTTTCTCAAAATCTCAGTTTGCTGCTTCTCTTTCCTGCTGTTTTAAAACAGTCTATTCTGTGTTCAGAGTGAGCAGGACACTTTTGCACTCTGTAAGAAGGCATGTAAGACTCAGGCAAGACATCAGAAAACAATCCAACAATAAAAATTGTGAAACACTGACAAAAAAAAAGGATAAAGTAGGGTCTACTTAAACTGTCTGTCTTTCTAACCCTATTCCCTCTTGTTAAACCACAGTGAGCTACAAATAGAAGTCTAGCATATTTCTTATTTAGAAGTAAATTCCTCAAGCCAGCAGCACTAAGAGAAAAGCTACTTCTTACATTCAGCACACAGTCCAGTTAATTGGTGGGACTCAGTCATCCTCATGGACAAACTTGCTTCTTGATGCGTTAGCTGAGTTTTGAGATTCCAGCGCAGGAAGTGTTTGTCACATCTGTGTATCAACAACTATATGACTGAAAAGGAAGACTGCAAATACAGAAATAACCCTAAAAGTCACTAGCGGAAGATTCTTTGTGTAGTATCTATTTTAAATTACAACAGTGGAAAAAAAGAAGGGAAAAAAAATACTCTTGTTATGGAAAAAAAAATATTTTTGGAATAGTGCCATCTTTGTACAAGAAAGTGCACGCCCATGTTTCTATATCAACTTTAGGAGACAAAATCTTCTATTTCTTATATATAGATAGGGTCCAGTCCACCTATACCTTGTTCCTGTTTTAGACTTGTCTATCTCCCTTGATATGCTTGCATTTTTCTGAAAACAGACTAAAGGTGAGATTAATCAGGACCATTACAGATAAATAGAGTAGATTATTTTATCTATTAACCTAATAACAGAATAACTTTGTTGGGTTTCTTTTAGAAGAAAGTACTTATTTCGAGATTCAGAGTAGCCTAAGCCTTGTCATCACTACTTATTACCAGAATATGTGGGCAATTTATTTTCACTAATACCATCAGAATGGTTCGATATTTATCACCTTGGTGTAGATTTGAACAGATAACACAATCTCGCCGGAGAAACAAGATTGCAGAGAAAAATCTTACAGGAGAAACATGAATCTCTTCTACAAAATATGGTGGTATGATGAAGAAATAAAATGAGAGTTTGACATTTTTAATAGTGAACTAAAACACTGCAGTGTTTCCAAATATTGGAATCCTGCCAGAAGAGCCTAGTACATCACCTGCAATACAGGCAATTCCAGCTCAGTCACTGCTCTACTTAAACAAAAGTTAGACCATGACATCCTAAATATACATTCATACACAGTCTCAGAAATGCCTTCCTGAGCTCAAGAAGATTTATTTGACCTCTTTCTCCAGCAGCCTGAAAAAATACTGTGTATTCTTTCAGCCATAAAGATGTCTTCCTATTTTGTCAGGTCCTTCTCCTAATTAAATTTCTAAATTCTGTTTTCTAACTAAGCCACTCCAGATGTTCTACTTAGCCCATTTTTGGCACGGATAGACGTCACAGTTCTTGTCGTTCAAGCAACCCAAGGAAATTTCAGATAGCATTTCCTAACTAGACAATATGACTGCAGAGAAAAGTTGTATAAAAAGTGACTTTACATGAAGAAAATGACAGAAGTACATTCTAGCAGAAAAGAGTAATAATATGTGCAATAATATAGAGAAAGCATGCTAAACAATGAATTTCCTATATGCATATGTTGCTCTGAAAGCAGCTTGAGTGAAAGTTCAGCTTGATTTCTCAGATGGGTAAATTAGCAAGAGTGTCGGACTCAGGTAACTATACTGTTTTCGAGAGCTGAATTAAGTCTGGGCTTAGAGAGAATTCTACATTCTGATGCTCTACTACATAATATTTGATACCATATCTAAAAATCAAAATATGATTCTTGATATAGCTACATTATTAATGACGCGAAGTTTATGGCACACAATACGAAACAAACATCTAGGAACAGAAATCATTCGCTGAGAAGTGTTCAGCATTGCAATGTCTGCTGCCTCACTTCTTCCATTCTATCTTACGGCCTCAATTTCCTCACAGAGAATTTTATATCAAAAGTAAATGCACAGAAGGCAACGGAACAATATTATAGTAAAGCCTATCCAAGTGGAAAGAGAATTCAGGATCCTCAATCTAACCTTTACAGCACCATAAGCACTTCTTTTTATATCTCAGAGAAAAAATAGCAGAGGTCATTAGGGATTTGGCCCTGTTCTAATACAAATTGAACTCTAGCACATAAATACAGTGAGAAAAAGGAGAGTTAAGAAATAAGAAACATTTTCTTCTTTTCCCTCAAAAAATACTTAAGAAAATGTATCTTCTATTAGATCTATATATTAATTTTGACATGAGTACAATGGATAAAGAACAGAAATGTTTTAATTTTTAACTTGATTAAAATTTTGGAAGACAGTGGTAGCAAAACGTTTCCTCTTAATTCCACAACATTGGCTATTTTCCTCTACTTGAGCCAAATAAAACGCATACGAAGACCACAAATGGCAAAGAAATGTCTTCCCAACACATTTCCTAGTTGTCTGTGCTGCCACTTCTTCCAGCAGCTGCTCACTGAAGAAGACAGCCTATACATCCACAGCTGCTTTTAATGTTCCAGGTGGAAAGAAGACAGTTATAGTTTGAGGTAGGTAGGAAAAAATCTCATGTTGGAGATTGGAATAATCAATCTGTCTCCAGAACATTCACATGCTTTGCAGCAGACACAGTGCTGCAGTAGCTATGCAGACAGTCTGTTCACAAACTTACAGAGCAGAGCAGCTCCCCAACCACTTGTGACATAAGTGGCTTTCATAATTTGGTTTTCAGCTGAATCAGATTCCTGACCGAGTTGACTGCAGTTGCCTATGTTAAAGATGAGCGGGAACCAGGACCTCTCTTTTCTGAAATTAATGGGATTAATTCTCAACTTTTAAACACATTAAATAACTGAAAAATTGAACAAAGATATATTTATCATAACCTGAT
The DNA here is from genome assembly GCA_024606505.1 of Aquila spilogaster. Classification (NCBI taxonomy): domain Eukaryota; kingdom Metazoa; phylum Chordata; class Aves; order Accipitriformes; family Accipitridae; genus Aquila; species Aquila spilogaster. Next base: position 43,178 of record JANHGO010007690.1, read on the forward strand.
ATAGTATCCAGACTTCAGATGCTACAGCCTTCACTCAGACTCGCACAACGCCATTAAAATAGTCAGGTATATCTGGATTCCATACTGTACCACAAGAAAAGGCAGTACCTTCAAACTTGACTTCCAAGATCAAAAGGTAACCTACAACTTGTGAGTAGCCACTCAATGACAACAAGTAGCAAGTAATATTTTTTGAAATTAAAAGATATCACTCTATTTGCAGAGTCCAATATAGCCCTATATACTTCAAAGGAGTTAGCTTTCATGTTGATGGAAACAAAATCAGGATCTGTTCTAAGTCTGTGATATTCACTGATTACTATAAAAAAAAAAAGCATTCCTACATGATACATTGGAGTCAAAGTGGAAACAGTATCAAGGGAACATGCAGCCTTATGCTGGGGAGTTTGAACCATTAGACCTTCGTGTTCTGATTGATAGGGTCTGTTGCAAGAATGTGCACTTAAAAAAAAATTGATGAAACTCAGTGAAGCCGCACTGGCCCACTCTGTACGTGTAAAAGCCATAAAAATATCATTAAAATGTATTACTTAATATCCCAAGAAGCTTTTCCAATGCAGTACTGTTTGATTGACTAGTATAGCAGAAAAGCACACAGACAGCCTGAGGAGAACAGGCTGGGAGTGGCATATGCATGATTACACCATCAATTTCTTCCAGTTATTTCCCCTCTGGGTTTATTGCAGTTGTTTGTTATTTGTAAATGAATGGCAATATATTCCATCATTTAAAATTAAATTTGGTGAATGTTAGCACTTGTGAATCTAGAAGATGAATTGCAGCGGTTGGAGCCACAGACTAAGAAAAATAATCTTAATGGTCTTAAATTATCCTATAAAAAAAGTCTTAGTGGTTCTCCCCCAATGCTGAAAGAGAAAAGCAGAAGTGAATCTCAGCATATGTTCTTGTTCTTTAAACAACAGATTAACATAACCTTGTGGCTTCTTCACTCTTGTGTACGTTTTTTCCACCAGAAACAATACGGAACAATATTAGCTTTGTGTCCAGATGAAAATGGATTCATTAAGAACATACGATGAGCATTTTCTTTCTCTCATTTCTTCTACTATTACTGAGATCCAGTAGAACTTTAATATTGCAAAAGGCAGTGCAAAGTTGTAACTTATTAAGAAAGCATTAAGATACCTAAGAACAATAAGCTTTTCTTAAAGTTATTTTTAACAACAACCACTTTTCTTCTGAAACTCTAATTTAGCATTGCAGTAATGTGAGCAAGCGAGTAGAACAGGCAAATTAAATGGTTTTTTCCCCTGATTTGCCAATAACTGAAATAAACATTCTAGTTAATGAAATCCAGATTTCACCTGGATCTAACACTCCAGGGATGAGAATCTTCTCTCTAGGAAGGTATCCTTCTGCTGGCTAAAAGAACAGGAGTATTTTTTCATGTGTTCCTCCAAAGCTTTGTTTCTGGCTAAGATTTTCCAGATGCTGCTATTACAACAGAGAAACAAAACTGATTTTTGAAAAACAGATTCAGAGCCCAGCAGCAGGCAGCATGTCAGTGGGTTGTTAAAAGAACTGAGGGAGCTGGGGCTCTTCAGCCCGGAGAAGACTCCAGAGGGACCTCTTAGAGGCCTCCCAGTACCTGAAGGGGGCCTACAGGAACATGCTAGGGAGGGACTTTTTGTAAGGGCAAGTAGCAACAGGATGAAGGGAAATGGGTTTAAACTGAATGAGGGTAGATTTAGACAGATAGTAGGAATAAATTATTTACTGCGAGAGTCGTGAGACACTGGAACAGGTTGTCCAGTGAAGCTGTGGACAGGAAGCATTCAAGGCCAGGCTGGATGTGGCCGTGAGTGAGCAACCTGGTCTAGAGGGAGGTGTCTCTGCCTATAGCAGGGGGTTGAAACTAGATGATCCTAAAGGTCCCTTCCAACCCAAACCATTCTATGATCCTGTGAAAGGTGAGCTCCAACAGTCTACAGAATATGGATGGTACTGTCCTCCTACTTCAGCTCCTAGTGGGCTGACATGAACAGAAGTGTATCTTAGGGTTGATCTTCCCGAGAAGTTCATAATTTGCAGTGTGGTAACTGTTCTGCACTAATTTAATCCATGGGCTAATATTAAATTAAACCATGACCTTAATAGCTGATCCACCCGAATCACTTTAAGGCTTCCAATCACCTTGCAGAGTGTTGTATCTTAGATATTCTCACAATCTTATCTCCTCTTTCCATCAGATCATCTTATATAAATGATCCTTAGTATAGCAAGCCTTACATCAAGCTGGAATTATCCCTAATTAAAGAACGCTCTAAAATAAAAATTGATTTGCATATGCAGAAGTAGCTCTTATTTATAACATTTAAGAAGTAACAAAGAGCAACTGGAGACAACAGAAGAACGTTTTTCTACTAATGTCACTTACACAAAATACACAACTATTTTTTTCAATAGCGTTCAAGTACTGTAAAAATTTGAGACACCCTGAGTTTACAGTCTAAGCCCCAATACCTTACTATTTTGATAAGCGTTATAATTTTGCCAAATGTTTATAAAATTACTTTTGTTTCTCTAGAGCATATGGAAGTGATGAGACATACAATTAATGAAAATACATTTTTACTACCAGGAAAAAAAAAGTCTATGTATACCTTTACAGACTAATAAATCCTATATGAGTTCATATACAGATTATGAATATAAATTGTCAATATTGGTGAATTTAGTTGAAGTGGTTCAGAGGTGTGATAGGAGACCGCAATTCTCAGGAGACAAGTTTCTCCTGCCATTCCTCCTTCCCTTGCTTCTAAGAATGAAATGATTCTCTTGGAGAGTTTACTATTCACTTGGAATGTTGATGCATTTATCTAGCCAAACCATTTAGACGACAAGTCTCCTGTGTCACCTTCTATGTCATTGGTCTCTGTTTATGCATACCAAAATTTACAGAGTCACCAAGCAGGCAGATAATGCATAAGGTTAAGACCCTTAGCAATTGTAAATGGGGTATATTCTCTCTGACACTGGCAAAGCCGAAAAGACTTCAACAGAAACTTAATCAAATGCTTTAGCTAGCAAGATTGATATTAAATGTAAAATTTCAACTGTTTCCTCCATTATCTTTTATATGTGTATTTCTTACAGCTATGCGGGAAGTTTCTCATTTTAGAATTGAAAAACTAGGTTTTATATGCTCACATATCTTCTCAGGCCAATAATTTGGAATTCAGCATCGTATGATGAAGAAACCCTACCTCTTCCAAACAAACTGAATTCATTATTTATACTTTTAAGCCACAGTCATTAATTCTCAGTGAGAATGAAGAATGGTTTAGAGCAAAGAAAATTCAGCATATGTTTTGTGCAATAATTTTTGCCCTAAGATGAAGCAGACCTACATTTGTGTAATTTCTCACCTGCTCTTGGGTTGCTTCAGCTCTGCCATCTGTGGGGAAGAGAGCTGCTTTATCAACAAATATTGAGCTATATTCTCAGGAAAAAAAGAAATACAATGAATGGTTTTATGAGTAGGCTGTCTGAATTATTCATTACGCAAGCATTTACTTTTGCCTGGTTAAACACACAAAAAGAATGCTCATTTACAATCGTATGTTCTAGTTCTCTCCAAAATAAAAATAAAGAGATTCGTTTATTTTCATACGTACTAATACTCGTCTATTCTACAGTATTGGCTCTAGCTTGTGCACTTCATCTTGGAAAAAATAATTTCATGGAAAAGTTAATTATTGAAAAATTAATTCCTTTTTCAAATTATCTTAATTGTTTTTCTCAGCCTTTCAAGAAACATAATGACAACTTTCATTTTAACACAAAGGATTTCAGAAGAGCTTTTGGTTTTTTTTCAATCAAATGTACAGTCTCTAAGGGAAAAAAAAAAACCTTCATACTGTGGGCAAAAGATTCTCAAAAATATTTTCCAAACCAGCAAATACCTACTTTAATTTAAAGCTCACAAGGAACATTTCAGCTCCAAAGAAGAAAACTCAGAAACTTCTTATAGAGAGACAGTTAGTCTGGAGAAGAGGCCAAACTCAAATGACAGCTGAATGAAGGGTCGCTCTCAGCAGACTTGGCACACTGGAGAAATATTACCTCAACCATTCTCCTAAATTTAGCAGTTCGTTCTGCTGTGTAATAATAATGCATGAATTTAGATGTGATATTAGTTTACTCAAGCAGTGTCACAGACATCAATAGCAAATTTTACGCACCTTAAATGATCCATACAAATGTAGAGTCTTAGAACCAAATAATGCATTTAATACTGATGACGTATTTCTCTCATGGGATTTTGTGAGAGAACAAGGCGGCAACCACAGGTGGTGAGAGTCAGACTGCTCCATAGGAAACATTTGAAGCAGTAAGAAGCATGATGAATGTAACAGTAATTATATAAGGAATCTCTAAAGAAAGAAAAAAGCTATAAATACCTCTGGAAAAGAAAACAAATAGTTTCAATTCAATTGAAAGGTGAAGGTATACAAATACATCCAAAGCTTCAAAGATGTTTCTGATGATATCTGTTGGATTTGGTGAATTAAAAATCCATTCCTACCACTCTAAAGAGAAAACAAAGCTAGATAGACTTGTGTTTCTCTCAGAATAAGTCAAGGTACAAGGCTGCCTTAGCATTTTTTCACTATTTTAAGTGACAATACCTGAAAACCAGTACCTAAGTGCGCACACGCAGCAAGTTAACTGTAGGAAACAAGCACAGTCTGAAAAACCTTCAGTCTGCCTTGAAGTCATTACCAAGCATCCTACTGCCTACCCTAACTCTAGCATATCTGTACATTAACACGAACGCTAGGCTGATAAGCTGAATTAGAACATCTATAAGAAGTTACATCATCAAAGTAGACCACTCACCATTACAGGCATTCATAATTAGTAACAATGATGACCTTGTATGCAGTGGATAGGGGCAGGACAATGTAAGGAGAGGAAAGGTGGTTTATACACTGTAGAGCAAATATAAATATATTAATCAAAAATTCAAGCCACAGCAGAGTGGAAAGCTGCCAAATTAAAATCAGCATTAACATACAATAGCAGGCAAAGGCAGGCCCTCCAAACAGTTATGTCTTTAAATACAGCCGTGAATAAAAGTTCAGTGAATAAAAGTTCATTTCAGCCAGCTATTTCTTCTCAATCAGAAACTTCCCTGATCACCCAACCAAAGCCGCTATGCACAATCTGTCATGTGAAAAGCAGTAGAACAGCAGATGTATCAGAAAGCTTGATTTTTTAATACAGTATTTAAAAAGTAAAAAGAAATATTAGAAAATGCTGACACAAGTTAGATAGAGGTGGGAGGATGAGAAAGAGTACTAACCAAGAGATTAAAAAAAGCTATAAACAAGATGACTTAAATTTCCTTACTGTTCAATTTTATGGCCGCCTTTTTCATTCAACAATTGTCATTTTAATTTGATACTTTTCATATAAAGAAAAAGTTTTTTCACCTGGTAGATATCACTGAAAGAAAAAGGAACTTCACAAGTATAAGTGACTGGAACAAGCCTACATTGTTGTTTCTGACCTTAGTGCTAATTGGCATTGAGTTTAAAAAAAAAACAAACAGAACTCCAACATGAAAGCCAAGATGTACTGCTAAGAGACTTCGGCTTGTTCAGAGACCTGCTAGAGGGAATTCCTGGGAAGCTGCCATGAGGAGAATGGTACTGGAAGAATTTTTTTGTAAAGAAAACTTTTTACAAGCTCAGAAAGGAATTGTCTGAGTGTGGAGGAACTTGGCTCTGCAAGGAGCTTCTCCATAAAAACACTAGAACACAAATAGAAACATTTAGGAAGGGTAGGTTGCAAAAGCAGAGCATAAATGAATTGTTTGGGTACTTAGGAAGAAAACATCAAAAAGGCTAAAATCCAGCTGGAGATAAATATATCAACAGATACTAAAAGTAACAAGAAAGGAGTCTACAGGTATGCCAGTTACAAAAGGAAGATGGAGAAAATGGAGGTGTGTTGCTGGGTGAGTGTGACCATCTAGTGATAAATGAGATAAGCAAGTTTAAAATTGCCAAATTTTCTGCTTTTAAGGAAAGTCGAGATTCAACCTGCACCTCCAAAGGAGTTAGCATGTTTTGGAAAACACAACTAACAGTGCAGAGGCAACAGGTTAGAGGCTCCCTAAAGGACTTGCCTGCACTCAGGTCTACGAGACTGAATGGGATTTCTGTAAGGGCATAGAAAGGGTTGGCTGAAAAATCTCTCTTGGTTTACTGACAGTAACATTTCTGTCAGGTTCTCAGAAATTGAGAAAACCATCTACAGTATGTCTAATGATATTAACAACATGGACAGAAACCGGAGAACAAGATTCCCAATCTCCCTTTCAGAAATGATTGTAAAAGATTGGTTTAGAAAAAGAGTACCCCTCAGATAAACAGTAAGATAGGCTGGAAATTGGATATCTTGTGTGAAGGTAGCAGCTGTAATAACGATGTGCAGATCAGATCAGATGCAGTAGATGACTCATTTCTTTTAGCCCTCTACGGTGTCTAGCATGCATAGTTAATTCATTCTCCAACATCCGCACGCTAAAAATGTCTTTTTTAGTGTGCCCTCCAGGAGCAGAGAAGATTTCGGATATTTCTCAGTGATTTCTGTGGCTTTAAGGCACAGAAATATTACTTCATTTTTGGTAAGAGGAGGAACAAAGAACCTTACTGAAAGAAATAAAGATAGCAGTATGGAAGGGCAGTAATTCAGACTCATCACCTTCCTCCCAGTAAATCTGGACAGCACTGACAGATAACTCTTCATCACAGTGATCTTTATTTTTTATTTTTTTAAACATATGGAGCTTAAAACAATGAGTTTATGAGTTTATGCAACAAGGTTCTGTTAGTTGAAGGGTTACGGAGATGGCCTCTGTGAGCAGAGTCCAGCTGCTCCATGTCAGACCAGAGCCAGCTTTAGCCGTCTCCAACGGGACCTGCTGCTGGCCAGAGTGGAGGCACAACCAACAGTGAGTGTGCTGTGGGAGAGCAGTTTTAAGGAAGGGAAAAACTGCTGTGAAACAGCAGCTAGGAGAGAGGGGAGAGAAATGGAAGAGAAACAGCCCTGCAGACTGCAATGTCAGTGCAGGAGTTGCTCCAGATGTGGAGCAGAAGTTCCCTGCAGCTCAGGAGAGGCCAGTGGAGGAGCAGGCTGTCCCCCTGCAGCCCATGGGCACCACACAGTGCAGAACTCCAAGCGAAGTCAGAGAAGTCTACGGAGCAGCAGTGGATGTGGCCATGAAGGATCAGTTTGGGAAGGATGGCATTCCACGGGAGGGACCATGCGTGGAGCAGAGGCAGAGAGTGACCACGAAGGAGCAGAAGAGATGAAGTATGGGCTGATCGTAGCCCCAACTCCCTGTTCCACTGTACCACTTTCAGGGGGAAGAGTCAGAAGAAGACAGATGGGGAGTGAAGGAGTTTTTAGTTTGTTTTTAGATTCTCACTGCTCTAGTCCATTAGTAATAGGCAATAAATCATATTAATCTCCCTACACCAAGTCTGTTTTGCTTGTGACAGTAATTGGTCAGCAATCTCCCTGTCCTTATCTCAACTCTTAAGCCTTTTTCCATTGCATTTTCTCTCCTTCTTCCTGAGAGGAGGGGGACTAAGAGAGAAGTTGCAGCAGTTTTGCTCTCCATCAAGGTGAAACCACCACATAATCACATCTTAAAAACCAATTCAATAGTAACGCCTTTCACCTTCCTTTATAAATTAAAGCTTGATTATGAACAGGTAAAACTTTATAGAACCTTTCTGACAGCGAGGCAACCTGTGAACAATTACATTCACTTGACCGTGTCAGTGTGTAATGCAGAATGCACTGAGTTTTCATAAAATAAACACTTGCAAATTGCACACTGGATATTATTTATGCATTTGTTCTCTGAAACACACTGTAACGCTAGATGTAGCAGCGTGAACATATGAGCTAGTGTTCCTGCAGCCAGATTCAGCTGCCTTTAGGGAATATTGCATCTGGATCTCTTGTGAAGTACCGCAAATGACCAAGAAAAGTAAGCCTTCTACCCTAAAAACAGATCATCTCCTGCTTTGTTTCAGGAGCTACCATAACGCTATAACCGACTTAGAGACGTCTGCACAATTGTTGGCAAGTAATCACTGACTTCTTCCCTCAAGGTATATAAAGAACAAGAGCTACGGCTGCAATAAATTGTCCTACAAAACAAGTTGATGTGAGCAAGATTCACTAACTCCCCAGATATCAGCTGCTTCATTTTCTGTTGAAAAAAAATAAGTGCATCTTCTTGAGCGTGAGTGGTAAGAAGCCAGGATTGGGTGAAACAAGTATCACCAAGAGAAATGAAACTTTCAGCATAACCTGAGCAAGAATGAAGTGAAATTGCTAAATGAGGATTGTTTGCAATCAGCAAAATAGTTTCATTCTGACTGCAGATGAGGAATCATTTCTTGGGAATAAAAGAGGAAATGCATCGTGTCAATAATATCATTGCCACTACTGCTATGATGCCCAGTGACATTCACTTAGCTGGATATCCACTCGGTCAGGTTACAGTATCAGGTTCCCTATAGCAATAGAGATCTCCAAAAGGTATGTAGATTAGGTGGGATCACATGCTTTTAAGTAGTACCCGGTTCTCTCCATTAACTATACAACGAATAAAGCAAAGAAATACAATTAAATATTTAACTAAGATGGATAAAATTTAGAGGTATTGTCATCTACCCTAAATGATATCACCTTTCATAAGATGAAGAATAAATGAAAATTGTAAGGGTTTCAAACAGGGGAAAGAAGGCTGTACAGTGCACAGAATGCACAGAAACAATCTCAGGAGAAGGTCATTTTACACAGAATATTATAGCCATGACGGTTTGTTTTAAGACAGCACACACAAAATGCTATCAATTCCACCTAACCCCATTCTACTCAACAGAAATTTCTGATGACTTTTAAAAACTTTTTACTAAGCAAGGAAGGAGAGATTTGTCCCTTAAAACATCCTGCTACTCTTCTCTCCATGCCCACCCCCCACTTTTTTCCAGTGAAGAATATACATTGAGATACTGGCTCCAAAGATGCTGGCTATTTGTAATCGTAAGAAATTTAATGGAGCTTAAAAGCACACACCAGCAAATTTAGAAGTATTTATTCTCAAAGTGTTCCAAGCACCTTAGAAAATGGGGAAAGAGGGGAATCCTTTTATATAAATGAACAAAACAGAACACACTGTTGGTCCTTCTGAATAAACACTGAGGCCTCAAAAATACAGTCTCTTCTTTTACTGACTCCACAGAGGTACTGCTCAAGCTACTTAAAAATCATTCACATATTGAAGGCCACATAATAACACTAGATCAGGACAAAAAAAAGGGAAAAAAACACCCTACATATTACTGTTGTCAAAAACAAAAATCAAAGAAAAGATAATATGACATCTTGAGGATCATGCCAAAAAGTTAAAAAAAAAAAAAAAAAAGAAGAGGATAAGAATAAAGATTTGCTGTAAAACATAAGAGATGATAGAATTAATGGAGCATCTTGGAGTATTCAAGGACAAGGACCAATAAACAACAACTATGTGGATATTAGAAACATAGATGCCAATGGTCCTGTATTAATTACAGGCAAAAAAAATCTAAGCAAGATCATGCAACAGGTTCAAAAACACCTTTTGGCAGATATTAGAAAAGATTCAAGGAGAAGTAATAACAGAAGAAAATAAAGGCAATTTCTTCCTCTCCAGCAATCTTTATCTATGTCCCCCCAAACCCAATGTACATATATTACCATGAACAGTTAAAGCATGATCTTAGGTGCCACCTACTACTTATTCTTGAATCTTCAGGAAGGGTCATACTCAAGAGAAGAAGATTGAATTTCACCTAAAAATGACACTGAGAATTAGAAGCGATAGATATTTTCCAAAAAAGACACTGGAGTGAAGGGCAAGGGCTTAAAGATGGAATACTAGAGCATAACACTGGTAGTAAAATATATCCTATATATTTACTACACCATTCTCTTGAGAAATCTCTGTTTTCATTATTATCTTAGCTTTACCGGTCGGTTCTTGAATTGACTGGTAAACATTCATTCCAAAAATATCACACAGAGATGAGATATTATTTATGACATTCAGCAGTCCCATTTATATTAAATTGTTCTATCCTTCCAGTACTTTGAGAACAATGAACCTATCAGCAGCTGTTCTACATTCTAAATCAAAAGCTTTGATTTTTTGATCGCTAATTCAATCTATTCTTTTTTAGAATATTTATGTATCTTATATTATTATATATTATTATTTATTTGCACTTCTGGTGATTGCAGCAGTGCCTGTATCTCCACTCAGCATTTTTTGTGATCAGCTTAAGAAAAGCCACCTATGAAAATGAAGCTATAGTTGTTAAATCACGCAGCATAGGAAAAAAAAAAAAGGAGAAAGTGTAACCCTTCTCTTGTGGCTGCCATTAACTCATGTCCCACTCCCAACTGCCCCAGTACTTATGTAACAGTGCTATAAGCAGATGAAGACAGAGGCTCTTCAGGTGCTGGGAGCTGACTAGCATATCTCATTCATCACGGAGCAGCCATACATCTCTCACTCCTGCAGGTTGCTGAAACCACCCACTTAGTCTACCATTACCACAATATTAGATCACTGAAATTCCACCCTTCTTTCTGCTCTGAAGGTGACAGTACAAATATGTTGCTTCAAGTGTATCATTTGAACGTAAGCATAGGACTGATTCTACTTCACAAAGCATTCAAATTCCAGATGTTCTGGACTGTTTGAAAGAATTACATATCAAGGTTGTGATAGACAGTTACTGCAATGCATTCCATTTCACATGCTATGACTGATTCAGTCTTTTTGTCAGCACTATCAAGAAGTTGGTAGGAAATTTAATTAATGGGAAAAAACTGTGAAAAAAAATAATTTTGTTATTCCAGCTCATCTGAGATTAAAAAAAAAAATGTGCGTGGTATGTGCAAATTCTGCTAACAGCCTTCTCCTGAATGAGTCCAGAGGGGCTCCACCAAAGGTTAAGTAAAATTGCTGTTTTCTGACATACATTTTCATGGTATATCTCATCCTCCAGCAAATACATAATGATCCAGGCTGTGGAATGAAAACAGTTTTAGATTTTCTTGTAAACACAAGTAATGAGGGATATATACACTACGTGCTTGATCCTCTTGTAGATATCATTACTGCCAGGCAGGAGACCACAGCATGCTTTGTTGGATAGGGTAATTGCCAAGCAATTCCTTAAATTTATTCCATAATTTCCACAATTAATTTAGCAGAATTTGTTGTTGATTTTTCTGCCACATCATCAGTAGGGTAAAACTAACCTGTCTCACAACAGTCTAATAGACAGGATACAGCTTACTGAAAGCCAAAAC
>JANHGO010007691.1:0-54576 GCA_024606505.1 Aquila spilogaster
CAAGGGGCAGAAGCAGTTTCTATTTCTGGGGCGACTGGGGCTTCCGAAGAGTTGACTGTGTTGGAGGCCGAAATAAGGAAGCCTCAACACTCCTGCTCTGCCGTTGCCCTCCGGGCGGCAGGGCAGGGCTCATGGGGTGCCCGCAGCCCCGCTGTACCTTGGCCCGCAGCAACTTTGCCTTTGCAGGGCTTCGGTCAGGAGCCACCGCTGAAACCTTGCACCAGAAAGCAAATTCCAAGAAAACAAACACTATCACTAGGCAATTGAAATGCAGTTGGTAGCAACAAACAAACCTGCAATGTCTGCAATGAGGATCTAACGCTCTGTTCTTGCCAACAGGTTCAACAGGTTTTGACTATTAAGTCACCTCGAGCTTTATTAGTGCCTAAAAGGGAAACACTGCAAAGATATTGTCACTTGGGGTTTCACCGCTGTCCCTGCTTTAGTGCAGCCCTCCCCCCCGCCTTTAGCAAGGAAGTATTTTGACAGTCTTTAAATTAGTCAAGAAAAACATTTCCCTCCTGTCCAACTAAAACATTTAAGTGTCCCCACGTACTATGTGTGCCTGAAGCAGGGCTGCCATGCAAGCACCTGCGGGAATGGGAGGTGGGGAGGGGGCAGCACCCTGCCTGCAGGGGAGCGGGAACTTTTCAGTTTGCAGGAGTTTTCAGTTGCGCAAGGAAGCGGACCTTGGAGTGAAACATGGTGCCGAGATAGCACACTGGGCCTTCGCGCAGCAGAAGCACACCTGGGGTGCCTGCTCGCCAGGCCCACCAATACAGTCCTCAGTGATCCCACCATAAAAACCTCGGGCTGAACCTTACCCACACAGCTTCTTCACCTTATCACAGCTGATACAGAAAGCTCCCCTGAACAGAAGGATCACTGCTTGCAAAGGACACCAGTTTATTTTAAAAAAGGCTCTGATACACTCTTGTCATTTTCTTTAAATATAACAGCAGTCAATGGCATTTACTAAATACAGTGCAAAAGGCAAGACAAACGTTTCTTCTCTCAATGAAGCAGCTCACTGTGATGCCTCTGCAAATGGGTCTCCATGAATCAACCCAACATGGCATCACATGAACTGCAAGGCCACAACACAATGCCCAAATACCATCTGCTCCTCCCATGAGCTGGTCTTGAAAGCCTTTAGCTTTTGTAAACAACTGCTGGTCCACTTTATTTTGAGATGCTGCACAATGTAGCAGAACACACTTACAAGCTGACTATAATCAAAAGCTTTATAGTCTGCTAAACTTGTTTTAAATAATGCATAAATACCAAAAAGACACACTGTACTCTTCATCAATTTTCATGTGAACTCGGTTCTCTGTCTGTTGCATTTTCTGTTTATAGCAGCGCGGCTTTAAACCACAGAATAAATAGTATTATTTTCTGTTCCCTTTTAGCTCTAGCCCAGAAACATACCCTACATTTAATTACTGTTTTGGTAGAGTCCACCTACGCAGACGGGCTATGCTTGCATGAATCAACTGGTATCTCTGGATTCAGAGCACAGAAGAGGTTAAAAAAAATGAGGGCACTTATGTCAGCCCCTCCTTCCTCTCCCCTGCATTTCATCACACTGAAAGGGTTTAAAAGTAAAAAATTCCTTCCACATCATATAATCCTGGCATCTGCTGTGCAGCAAATCAAGCTCACTCATTTTGCTGTGTTATTCCCAAAAGTAACTGTACAGATTTGGGTCTAGAACTCCATTTTCCACTCCCTGAAGTTTCCAAATACCTGTTTTTCCTATTTAGGCACATCAGAAAAAGCAGTAAACACAGCTAGTAAATACAAAGCAATCTTCTCTGTCTAAGTGCAATTCTGATTGCATTACTTAAGAAATACAATTTCCTGAGGCTTTTTACTACCTTACTTTATGATACACATGATATGGTATGAATCTACCAACTTCCTTCTGCTGCCCCTTTCTTCAGCAGCCCGCAGCTCACCCGTGACATTATGTAGTTCAAATACGAAGCCATTACCAAGATTAAGCCACAGAAAGAATCCAGTCTAGAGAGTGAGTAGGTCGTTGTGGTCATGTTTATTATTTAATAACAGTGGGAATAATTCATATGACAGCAACAATTCTCTACCACTCCATTTATCAATTTCAAAGTAAAGTACCTCAGACTCCAGGCACTGATGGCAGACTGAAGGCTCAATCCATCTGGACTCTCTCTGTTAAGCCCTGGGCCCATATTCAAGGATGGAGTCTAGAGTATGATATATGGGAGCAGTCCTTCTTCACTGGTACCTATGTCTAGCAAACCTGTGCCAGCAAAACCTTGGGAGTAGCACGGCCTCAAATTCACATCCTATTTCCATGCAGACACTGTGGTTTCAGATAATGTGTTTCATTCTCCCTCCTAAATGGATGAAGTTTAGTTTTTCTCCTTTGCATAGGCTGCCTGGCTGGTGTACTCTCTCTGCAAGCTTTTTGAGGCAAAGACTGTCTTATTACATACATGTCCTGAAGTCTACAATTTCTCAGATTTTTTTAACATGACTGAACAAGAAACCTAATGTCCTCACTGACACCTTTCTCAGAGATATCTTTTTTTTTGCGAAACAGAGCAGTGTCAGTCATGAAGCTAACATAATCATTAATTTTCTTCTTTAACATGCTTTCCTTCACACCCTTGCTATTTGTTAACGTGATTTTCAATACATATTGAAGCTACAATGAAACAGAAACAGGAAGAGAAAGGAGGAGATGACCGTAAAACTTAAAACATTAACCCAAGAATCCCCCTATTCCTACACAACTCACAGATGAGGCATTTTACTTTCAGCTTGCTTTTTCCCACATGCCTTCATCCTGCAGCCTCGACAATTGATGAACTACGAACTGGGTTTCCAAATCCTTACAAGAGGGCCAAGGTTTTTGCTTTTTTGTTTGGCTAATCTTTTCACATCTATTTGCCTTGCTGCCGCGACAACTAAACAGCACATAAGTGATTTGGGTTCATTCAATAGATTCCAAATTGGGAGCTGGCCTATTTTATTTGCTTTAGGGCAAAAGGAGGAAGCAAACAGCAGCTTTGTAAGTGAAGTTGCCGATATTCTTCTCTCAATTATGGCTGTGAAAAGATATAGAAATGCAAAGTACTCTTTACAAACAGAGTCACTTCATGCTGATCCAACTTGTTTCCATTCACTATAATTTGATTCCGCCTCTAGAAGTGGTTTAACTTTGATACCTACTATGGTTTTTTGCATTTAGACAGATTGTTTTCAACTCAGCAGGACAAAGTAATGGCAGTAAGTTCCATTTAGTTTTGAGTATTTGCTTAAAAGGGGGGTGGGAGCTCACAACCAACAAACCCTGTGGCTATGACTAGCTCTCTGGGTGCACAATGCCATCTTCTCATTTGTATCATCTGACCAATTCCAAGTGCTAACATTGCTTAATACTTTTAAGACTTTTCCACTAAGGTGGAAAAGAAGAAGCAACTTTAAAAGGTCTAAAAAACACCCACAAAAGCATTTTTTAATAATTGCTTGCCAAGGATGTACTGCTGCATAATAATTTTGCAGAGTAGCTACAGCAGGCAATCAGGTCTGGCATATGGTAGTTCAGCTGCAGTTTGTAATAGGTGCTGCTTTGAAGCACAGCTTTACTGCTCCATGACTTTATGGCAGTAATTTGAAGTAGTTTGAAGACTTCTTACCCAATGTAAAAAAAAAAAAAAAAAAAATTAACAAAAAGAACCCACTGGAATCAGCATATTCTTTAATAAAATAAATGTGTTTTGAAACTTTCAAAGTTCATTGAGCTTCTTCCCAGCCTGGCCCTGGCAACTAAACAAGTACAATACACATCATGGCAAGGGGCCAGAGTAATATCACAGCTAGGAATCTCCTTTCTTTAAAAGTCCACCCAATTGCACGAACGAGATTCAGCACTTCTTATGTGGGTTTTAAAAACCAAACAATTCCTGCATCTTCACTGAAATGTAACTCTCTCTCTTACAAAATTCTGCAAGGAGCAGAGTTCAAGAGCAGGGGACACAGACAGGCTCACTTGGCTCCTCCAGCAGAGTAGGGGCATCTCCCCTTTCAGCTACTCCATATGCACTGCAGGCATTGGCAGAGAACTGTGAATTCAGCAACATCACGCTGGGATGTAAAACCCCATAGCCACTAACACACAACTATCAGAAAGTCCCTAATGCTGCCTTACTCCTTATTTAATACGTGCTCGAAAACTGTCATGGCACCTATATGATTAAAAATTTAAAAAGTAATTGGGATTCTTGCTGGGGGAGAGGATGGAGGAATGGAAGAACGGGAGAGGAACAACAGATTTCTTACCTGGTAACACCACCTGAAGATGTATGAGAAAAGAACCAAAAAGATGTTGCCTCAGAGGCCCAAGAAATTCTGGGCAACTGGTCAGGCAAATACAAAAACGTACAACCGCTACAAGATTCACAGACCTGGAGGGGGACAGAAGTTTGCTCCTTTGTAAGCTGAAGGTAGAAAGTCAACCAAAAAAGACATAAACAGACCTCCACAAAGTTGACCCAACTCTAGTTTCTGGTGTTGATTACAGCCCTGTAGAGACACCCCCCCACACACTTCCCACACGAAGGTTGTCGCATTACACAAACACTACAAATGATTAAAAATTACATGAAATTTTACAAAATTACATGGTATGCTTCTGCTTCTGTTGCCAGCCCCGAAGTGTTTAGCACACTGTTATGCTATCAAGTTTTGTACTCTGTGCCAGTCACTCCCCAAGGTGTTTATGTGAAGCACTCAGGCAAAATGAACAGAACATCTGTATTCTATTTGCTAATGAGCAATCATCATTTCTACAATTCTCCAGCCAGGGATTTTGCTGTTTGGAATACTAATGCCATTTAAAGAAATTAAAGGGAAAAAAAAAAGTTCTGCTCATTAGTACTACAGTTACTAAAATACTTTTGCGGTATTTACAATGCAACCAGGCTTCCATTTTCATTGCTTTCCAGTATTTTTACAAAATTAGAGCTTTCAGAAATAAAAACTTTGATGATATATACTTAATGTATTTTCAGAATTAGCATAATTCGCAATGCAGCTCTTGCTTTAATTACATTTTACCCACACAGAGGCAAGGATTTAAAATAAACTATTATAAAAGCTTTTCAAACACACCCTACTGAAGATTCCCTTCATTTCTTGCTTTTTATATTGTGGCAGCACCCACAGCAGGCTAGATGAGGGAAAAAAGGAGTTATGAAAATACAGGCCATGGTCTACAAACTTAATTATATGAAATTCCTATGTGCGCAGAGAGAGTGAGACAATACAACAGCTTTGAAACTCAGGAAGTGTTTTGTCTGTAGACAGAAACAGCTATCAGTTTCCCTTCTAACCAATAGATACTTGCATCACATGAGGACGAGGATTATCCTCTGACGGAAAGGTCACATCGTGAAAACAGCAACATGCAAGGGAGCGCTCTCGGCTGCCTCCCCTCACTGCAGCACTTGGGCATTTCGGATGTGAACCTCCCTTATCATCCCGTGCATCAGAAATAATTCTGCTGAAGTCAGTGAAGTTGAAGAGCAGCAAAAGAGATCAGAATGGGATATTAAAGTTGACAAACTCAATTGAAGTGGCTTATATAAGAATCATCTTTATACTTGCTCATGGCGTACCGAAACATAACTTCCCAGGCAAGAGAAAGATGACTAAATACAGGATTTGATTGATCTAGCTAAGAGAGTCCGATATGGTACTCGTGCTGCCTGTGGGAGCAGGTGAGGGGAAAGCATCCCTGCTAGGCAGAAGGAACACAGTACACCAGAAAGGTCTGTTTTTCCACACGAGACCAGAGATATATTTCAATACACCGTGATACCCTTTCAGTCTAAAAATAAACACCCTCATCCTATGATCCACAATTGTATCAGGTAGGGTCAGTACATTTCAATCACCGATGAGATACTCAAAGGCAGCTCTGCTCCCCAACAGGATGGGATGTCTCGGTCGCTGTAGCCATTTCCCAGCGAAGACATCGCGATGGAGCATTTCTGTCCTCAGCTGGGGAGGCTTTCTATTGCCATGGCAACCGGCAGCAGTCCACACACCACAGAGGAAGGAATGCATCCCATCACCCCGGCAGGACAGGAAACGCCGTGCCGCACTTAAAAGCCACCTTCCTTAAAGACAAAACAAAACCACGCAGAAAAGAGCGAGAG
Source organism: Aquila spilogaster (assembly GCA_024606505.1). Lineage (NCBI taxonomy): Eukaryota > Metazoa > Chordata > Aves > Accipitriformes > Accipitridae > Aquila > Aquila spilogaster. The sequence goes on from JANHGO010007691.1 coordinate 6,210, forward strand.
ACCCCAACTCTGGCAGATGCTGGATGAAATCATCTGCTCGTCAGAAACCGCTCCCTCGCCCCGCACGCTCGGCTGCAGACTGTGCTTTAAATCACTCCGAGGGAAGTGTTTTGTTTGGCCAAAATACCCAGCCGGCCTCATTTCGGTCAGCCAGACAGGAGGCAGCCTTTGCTTTTTCAGCATTTACCTCTCCTTTTAAGCAGTCGCCGACCAACTTGGACATAGTCATCTCTCCTCCTCACAGAGCTTCCAACCGGTGGCAAAACCAGACCCAGCCTGTGCAGAGGCACTGTCTGCCTCAGAAAGCAGAAGGGCCCCCAAAGCCCCCCCCATCTCAGCCAAGTATGAGGCAGACCGAAAACAAGGCTAGATGATAAGGCAAATAGTTGTTTCTTGTTTCTTGTGCCATGATAAGGTAACTTGCACCCGTCCCCTTCTGCCCTCAGAGCGCAGGCTGCTCCACCCAAGCCAAGCAAAAATGCACTACCAGGACTACTTCAATTTGGTTAAAGCTTTCTACGTCTGTTTAAGGAAATAACACAGACCTATTTTAATACGTAGTTGACCACAAACTGTAACTCTCTTTCGCTTCCCCAGAACTAATTATATACATGTCACTAGAGTGTCATACATCTCTCTACCTAGAGAACACATTTTTCATTGCTGCAGTCCAACACATTATATACTGAACGGTAGTCTCCATGCAACAGTTTAGGGAAAAAAACCCCTAGTCCTTCATGTGATGTGTGTACTTTTATAAACTTACCTAGAAATAACACTGAGCTATAGCGGTTATTATTTAACAACACATCCAATGGGGAAAAATAAACCACACACCTTATATAAATACTGATAAAAACCTTTCTTCTTACTGTGTTAGCAGTAGCCTACATTCACACCAACAGCAAATATAAAGGAACACCGTGTACTTGCACTGAAACAGCCAGCGTGCCTTTACTGTGAAAATAAAGCATGAAACCATATTTAAAAGCAAAAGAACTTAGAACCTAACCCATGCTAAACATAAAGTTACAGTTCACTTGAAGACACAGAATTTGTGACCTCGCAGTTTGAGCAAAGCTGCCAAATTATCTACAGAGGGACAGAAGATTCTTTTAAAGGGAAATACAAGAGTAAGCATCCAAACAAACCTGGAAAACCTCAGAAACTATTGAAGGAAACTGTTAAACTGACCACATATAAATGCCTGCAGTAGACAAAATAGCAGGGAAAGACAAGAAAGAAAACAGTTTACGCAAATACAGAGTGCCCTTCATTTGCACATCAGGATTCCCCTTATCACTGCAGATAAAATGGATACCCAGAGGCAAAATTAGTTTTCATCATGCAATGCCTATGCAATTTTTCTGGAATATACTAGCAAAGAAATATGCCAATTCTGTTTCAAAGTGTGTTAGAATCACAAATATTGATGTGTTTCCTCAACTTCAAGAACAGAAAAAACAAAACTAGCATTGGAAGTTGAATGGCTCACACTTATTAAAAAGCAATGAACTAGAACTGAACAAAAAAGCCCAAACAAACATAAAAAAGTACAGACAGGCCTTTGCCTCCTCTCAAATCTCCAAACATCCCCCCCTTCCCCCCCCCACCAAGTATGACAGCATGCTATATTGGGCCATGTACTGGAGACACACTACAAATAGAACAGGCTGCAATACTGAACCAACATCAAGAAACTACCTCTTACAACTAAATTTTAAACGAAGCACTTTCATGAAAATTGAAAAATATAAGGACACCAAGAAAATCTGATGGAATTCAATGTAACACAAATAAGTACAATTAAAGTTTCAGTTTCTGTTTTAAGACAAAGAGCCAGATCTAGAGTATATTCTCACAGTAAGTCCACTAATGAGGAAGTTAGAAGTTCTGAGCACAAAAAGAATAGTATATTCAAATTTTAAGCATGGGAATAGTCACCTACCTTCAAAGTACTTGTGACCAGCGGAAGTCAAGGGAGTTGAATCTTACTTTCTTCTTACACATTAATGAAGTAATGGCCACTCTCATCATTACTAAACTAGTTTAAGCAGTGCAAGATTGTAATTAGGAGAGAAAATTCATACGCTAGTCCCAAAAGGAGAGACATACGAAGAGCATCAAGCAGCAGGACTGCAGGAAACATCTGATAACCAAATGTGTGCACACAACATAAAATGGAAACATTTGTTTATTGACAGTTGCAAAGTAGGCTAAACATTTTATTTACTGTTATCTCATTTTCAGTATTAAACAGATCATTTGAAAAGAGGGCAACAGGGATATAAGTTTAACAAGCATGAAGCACGTCCGTGTACATATGTTCATGCTAACAACCACAGGGAACTTCAGCTCTTTACCTTCTGCCTTTTCCCTGCACGGGACTACGACAGCAGAACAACTTCAGTGCATGCCAAGCACGCAGCAGAGAGTCTCTCCTCCCGACATCTTTAGGCAGCTGTTGAACCGGGCTAACTGCTGGCATCCAGGGCCATTCCCTCTTTGGTAGCAGCGCTGCCCACTCTAGACAGAGTTTGCAGGTTTCTGGCTTCTTCCCTCCCCACCCCTCTGAAGTGAGGGTTCAGCTCTTTTTCCCAGTCAGACCTTGGCTCCTGGTACAGAGAACTGGCAGTAAACTCTTCTGCCAGTAGAAGACAGAGCCATGCACTCAGTGTTCTACAGTCAAACTTTTCAGGTTGGGCTAACACACTGGTAGGACGTCTACTGCTATGGATATAAAGGCTTGAAATAAGAAGTCCCCAAAACTTCAAGCCCTCCCACATTGTTTGGATCCCTTTTAAGATGGAGAGTTCAAGCAAGTTGTTGTGTTTAAGTTCAAACTAGGGAAAGAACAACCAACCCAATTTTAAATGATCAGGGTTGTGATAGAGACATACTGACAAAATGAGAAGGCCAAGTCAATGTCAGTGCTGTGCAAGCAATGGAGGATGTCTCTACCCCTTCCTGTAAGACAGTACGCACGATGGCACAGACCCAAAGAAAGACAGACACAGACACCCTCAGTCCTTCCAAGTCAGCCTCTCTCCAAGCAGCTCTGCACCAGGTGAGCCTCGTCCTTTAAATGCACTGTGTTAGACAATGCCGTTTCCGAAGAGCTACTCACTGAAACAATTCTCGCTCCACAATTAGCACCCACATGAGTATGGAAAATCAGACCTATGGCTCTTGTCCAGTTCCAGCCCTCCTGTACTGAGTCCAGGACAACAATTTTATAACACACTACAGTATCCCGTACAGCTGTGTCAAAATGGCATAACACTGATCGCCTGTGACAGGAGGCATTTGTACTAAGAGATTTCTGAAAGCAGTACAGTATTTCTTTGTGTGAAGTAGCTGAGAAATAATACTCTAACCCCCCCCCCCAACCTTCTTTTCCTTTGTGCACTGCCAAGCAAAATGGGCCCAAAAACATGCTCTCTTTATTCTTTAACTGATGGAAATTACATTAGAGAGAAGCCTAGCACAAAGGAAGTTTTGGCAAGGAATGTGCCTTTTATGTTATGTTCCATAAAACACTCAAAGATGTATCGACTGATATTTACAAAAAGATGTTCTTCATACATCTATACACGGTGGCTGCTGCAATGCTGACTTGATCTGCACTTCAAACTGGCAATATAAAACAAAACATTTTAAAACGTATTTGATATAAGCAATTTTTTAAGAAAAAAAGACTTCAAAAAGCCCCCAAACCCTATTCCTTTATGTCTATATTTTAAACTACTTATAGCAAAGAAATGCCAACTTACAAGGTACTTCTGAGTATTACTGAAAATAGAAGTGGCCTACAGTATAAGCAACTGCTTACAAATGTATATGGAGTCTTTGTTCCTAAATAAAAACCACCATAAATAATGGCATAGGCAATCCTTGTAACCTCCTTTTCAGAGCCTTAGAGTTGGATTTATTCCCCCTGCTCGCTTGGTGCTTTGCCACTGGCAGCATTGATTTTCTGCCCTCCTCGATCACTGCTGGAACTTGAAATCCAGAAAGCGTTTTGGTTTCAAACTTGTGCTCCATTTTCAGCAATAGCAACAGTGGTCTGGAGTAGTTTTTGTTGCAGGACAGCAAAGAGCCAACAAACCACACAAACACAGGCAAGGTGTGTAGCACTGTGCCAGAAGAAACAGTCCTTCCCAGTAAAATCTTTCCATCACAGGTGTGATCTAATCTACAGCTATGGAGTTTTGCTTATTGCTGATACTATCACTGTGCTCTCAAGTGCTTTAATAGTGGCAATTCTTCCCCAAAAGGCAGTCTATCCACACAGCCATGAAGCTGTTCAGCAGTAACAACGCTAAGAAATTTTCCAGTTTTAGTAAGTATAAATGATACACACTTGCCAATTCCAACTTCTTGATGAGGTATAGTTGGCATACACTGGTGGGGTCCCCCCCGGGGTGGCACTTGGCTACTGCCGCATGTCCCAGTGCAGCAGGATCCTGCCCCACCGCTGGCCAGGGACATATCCACGTCACCTTCAGATGAAACCAGGGGTGAGCAGAGTGCAGCAGGGCTGGGGCATGATCCTCACATGCACCGTCTTGCACTCCCGAGGAACCGGATCACAGCCAGTTCTCAGCAGGTACCCAGGCTTGGTGAGGGAGCGCTACGTCAGTGTAATGCAGAGAGTCACCGCATGCCAATTTGTATTTGGTGATGCCTCTGAAGATATACTCTAGTTAGTAAATGCAACTGTGCCAGCAAAAAAGCTTTTTGGTGGTGCAGAGTGTTCTTGCAAGGAGAATTTACCTGTAAAACCACATTAGCAAACCCTCACCAACACAAAATTTGCCCAAACCTAGTGCTCAGTACAGCTACAGTTCTGCATTTCTTGTAGAACGAAATACAGCACAACCCATGAAGAAAAACTGCTCTGAATTATTTCCAAATAAGTACTTTAAAATATAGTAATTGCAGTGATGCTTTAAAAAGTTACTCATATTTCAAAATATTGCTGCTTTGCATATTAAATCATTTCTACTGCACTTGCAAGAATTAGAAGCTTAAAGATCTGGAAGGTCTTTAAAGAAATGAGTTTTCAAAACAGTACAGAAACTTAATTTTCTTTATTTCTTTTGGCAAATGGAATCAGTACCATAACTTACTCTCCCTAACTTTGGTAAATCACCCTCCTCCCTGAACACAAGAAAGCATTAAAACCAGCCCAACATTTGGGAAGAGTTTTAGGTTACAGACAAAATAAACATTTTAAAATACACAAACTGAAGTAATGACTCATCACCCATTGCATCTCCCCAAAATCTACTTCAGAAATTCTATTACTTCAGGTTCTGTCCATTGTTTCTGGAAGGAAAGGAAATGCTTGCTTGAAAGATCCAACTAAATAAAAGCCATGGGGGGCTGTTCTCCCCCTGTACACGTGTTGCCCCCAATAACGTGACTGGCAGTCAGACACACCCACATGGGTGAGAGAACTGCATACAAAGAAAATATTTCAAGTTCATTAGTAGTCAAAAGGCCCCTTAGATAACATGATAGTACTGCTGCAACCTCTTCAGAGTTTCAGTCTGTTTACTTTTGAACACGTGCCCCAGCTGTAAATCATACAACTATCAGAGTGCTGCATAAAGGTCCATCAGTCACTAGGAGGAAAAGTTACACAGATAGAAATCTTGCTTCTTTAATGTCTTCTAAACCCACAATAAAACACACACTTTTTATAATTAAAGTTAGGTTCTATCCAGTAAATTACATTTATGTAATTAAACACTCATCAATACTGTGGGCAAAGGAAAGCCACTGGGAAAGTCAAAGCTGCCAGCTGAAGCCTTGCATACAAATGGTGCACTGCCACAGGATTTGCCTTGTGCAAAAGCCCAGCAGAAATTCAGGCAATGCATGAGTCGCTTCTCTACTGCATCTCTTGAACATTAAACTGTTACAGCAAGATCATTTCACCTTCAATTGCTTGCCTCCTCCCCCATTTATCACTCAGTACACCTCTCTGTGTTAATTGCTTTTTAAACATTGCTCACACTTAAAATTCAGACTCAGCCTATACCATTTACTTCCCAATATAACTTGATGTTCCGAGTAAAACACATAATTACTGTATAAAAAGTTGTACAAATATAATTAACAATAAGGTGGAAACTCCGCCTCCCCCCCCCCGCAATTGATTTTACAACATACAGGCCCTAATTAAGCTTAAAGTCCCCAATTTATGCTAATATTTTGGAACAAGCTCTTTTTTGCCTGTTCAAACTACAGTTACATGAAAGGGTCTTGTCAGCACTAACTTCCACAGCAAACTCTCAGCCTTTATGGGAAAGTTTTCTTTAAATTTCCTTCACTGAGAACACGCGCAGTCTGAAATCCTTTGGCGAAAGCTCCTGTAACTCAACAGACTTCCAGGGGCCAAACAGCTAGTTCTTCATGTGACATAGCTGAACATCACTGCGGTATTCCTGTCACCTACCAGTGATGACACTGCACTGTGTGTACCAGACGTGCAGGTTGGTACCAGGACTCCACACATGAGCAACAAAAAAGTGGCTTTAGTACTCGTATTCATAAACTGTGTACGCGAAACCTTTTATTCTGCTGTATCAGCTGATATACCACTCCCTGAAGCTCCCTTATAAAAGAACAATTAAAACCTGTCAAATTTTAGACAAGGCAACACTGGAACACTGTTCTCTGCATGAACACTAGTAAATATGCACAGTGCAAATCTTGTGCAAACTTTTTTCTTTATTACTGTGTCTGTGTGAAATCAGGACTTCCCCAAAAACTAAGCAAAGCAACACTGTCAAAGGTTAGGGGGGGAAATAACAGGTTTTCCACCTAAAAAGAAATGGTAAAAATTTTCCCAAGACTACTTTTACCAACACCCAGCACTGCTTGCTGTGAACACTGCCTTATACCACAGGCTCAAGTAAGAGGAACCTGTTTGCTTTTATTCTGCTAATGGCCACAGGAGAAAATGACTGCAGGAATTATCATCAAACCTGAAGCATCATTATCTTGAATTTATTTACCCTCTCAGGAAATGTAAATTTTTATTCATACCTCTGGACAACAAGAAGCTCAGTTCTTCACTGCAAAGTTTAGGGTTAATTGTTCTTGGAAAATAAAGATTTTCAGGAAGAACTGAAGTTGTAAGATGTTCTGGTTTTAGTTCAACAGGATAATACTGACTTTCTTTCCTTTTTAACTGATCTCCCATGTAGTGCTTTGTCACTGCTGATTTTTTTTATTTTATCTAGCAGCTCAACTACTAAACTCTTCCTTCTCTACAACATTTGCATCTGTTTCCACAATCTCCCTTCTAGGACAGGACATTCTTGCCTTGGAAAGTGTAAACATGAAAAGCCCATCCTTCTTTCTTGATTCAGTCAGTGGCTGCTGCAGAAATGGAGGCAATTCAAAAGTTCAAACATTTTGAGAGTGCGAGCCTACTTCTCACTTCAGAGCAACAACTTCAAAGTTGAAGTGGCTGCCACAGTACACGGCAGGTTCAGATGCGCAATTGATAGGTGGTCCCAAACTTTAAGTAGTTGGTGCCTTATTTGGAGCTTTTGATTAGAGACCTTGCTAGCTACTGATGGATCCCTCCACCAGCCACAGCAGAGCTTCTGAGCAAATTTAATCATAAATGACCTACAAAATCATCTTTTTATAATGCTGGTACAATGACATGTGCCTTCCTCTACAATTACATGATTTAATTGAAAGTGGTAGAGAGAGGGGAAAAAAAGAAAAAGCACAGCTAGGAAACCATTATCAAAACCAGCTAGAGTGGATCAACAATTTGCTCCTGCTGTTTGCCCTGAGTAAACTGGTCAGTGTCTCATGGAGCGGGCACGTATCATCCCCCATAATAAACAACCAAGCTGTGCTAAAACACTGCCAATAATACACGTAGAGCATCAATGCAGCAAAATACTCTGCCAGGGAAGAGAAACTTACGCTTGCAACAGATGCTGCAATTAAAGTGAAAAGAGCTGCAAAGCTACTCTTAATTTCACTCCAGAAGTAAATTGTTTAACTGTAATTAATGATCAGTTTATTCAATAAGCATCAGGCTTTTACGTCATAATTCTCCTAAAATCCTCAGCTGTTACATAACACGTAAGACTGAATTTACATGGGCTACTTTTATTCTGAAACATCAATGTTCATTTATCCATCAGGGGTCCAGCAGGATAGAGTTTACCATTCCTTTTGAAGTCAAATACAATGTGATTTTACTTGCTTTTCAAGATTAGCTCAGTGTTTGCACTTTCGTGTGTCAGGCCAGTTTTAAAGACTCACTTTCAGAAGTCCCTGGAACCCACTGCATTTATCACAGCAACAAAGCCACAGGAAAGGTCTTTTTGGTTTTTTTATGTTTGCCTTTTTTTCCCCCCTTTGTAAAAGTATAGTACTTTCTAGCATTCTTTTCTTTTCACAGCACTTTTAACAGACTAACACTCCAACAAAGGCAATCCATTTCATCACATTTACCGAGTCCCAATTGTGAGGAGAGACTATAGATTTGCCAGTGAAATGCTGAAGTTACTATCCTCTGCTAATAAAACTTGCTGTAATACAGTGCAATGCAAATATTTAATCCTAGCTACTTTGCAGAACACAGTAAAAACAAGCACGTTCTCAGTGGCGACATCGTTATGCTTTCTAGGGTACTACCAGACATCTCAGCTTCAGTATTAACAGAGAGAAAAAAACCTTCGAGTTATGCTTGAAAACCCCTAATCCATAGTGGAGCAAAGAATCACAGGTTTTATAGCCCTTTCCACTAACTCCAGAGAACACGAGCAAAGAACAAAATACCACCCTGTCAGCTTTGAGAGAGCCGTTATGCTCTGCTACCCATCAATGCAGAGAATGATTAAGTCTCGATTCCTGGTGCCAAAGACCTCAGATAAAGAAGCGAAGCATTCATTTCCAGCCATGATCACACTTAGCAAAGCAAGCGAGGGAACCAAGAGCAAAGTATGCTCAGCTACTGAAGTTTGTTGTGAATCCCTTGGAAGTAAGATTTCTTTCTATGATGATGTCAACAAATCCATTACGTGGAAGCACCAGCAGATATTTATTTATCTGAGGTTAGCATGGCTTCATGAAGAAGTAAGAAATACTTAGTTTGGATGACAAATCATTCCACAAACATTATTAATCCTCCAAGCGGTAAATATTTCAGGTTTCAAGAGCCAATTAGAAAGGTCAGCATTTATCTTTTTGTCTGTTTCTAGCCTTAATAACTTTTGCACTCTGCCTGTAGATTAATCATTGAAGGCAAAGATACAGAGGTTTATAAATAGGAAAAATAATCTAGGCATAATAAGAGAGGGTCCAGACTGGACAAAAATTATCTCTACCTGTTCTGGTTTTGATGACTATAGCCTACCTTAATCCAAAATCTAATTATTTGGATTAGATTAGGACAGTGGATTTTCCTGAAATGCCCAGGCAAACCACATGCAATTTCATATTTGGGGCACATATATTTGGTTGAATTTCATTTCTGAATCCCTTTTAATTCCGCAAAGGCATTTGTACCTTCTTTTTTGCATGACAGGAAAATTTGCCCCTCTGCAAAAGTTTAAAAAACAAAATCCCTGCCTCTAAACCCAGCAAAAGACTGTTATTTGGCTTTCATTGTTACTCATTTGCTACACCTGGGGTCATTGCAATTATTAAGAATCCGAGAAATTCTACAGTTTTTCAGCTGAGAAATATTTTGCAGGGGGATTGGTTTGTTGGTTTTTTGAGGTGGTATGTGCCTGTAGTTCCATAAAAAAGGCAAAGCAGCAAGTACAATAGCAGTACCCACCTCTGCCACTGCATGAGATCATTCCACCCGAGACACAGAATATGGGATGTCATGCAGAAGCAAGGATGCATACAAATCAGAGTTATGAATGCACAGTAAGACAGCAAAGAAAGCAAGACTGACAAGATAACAAAAAACATGCCTCCCATGTAAACATTTTTCGATTACTAAATGGTAACCTTGCTTCTACACTTACAATAAATATACAATCAGACCCACCTATAACAGGTTTAACACATACAAACTGGTTCCTGGTTAAGTTTGTTCAAGTAGTCTTCATGAAGAAGAATCATTAAGAAATAAGTAAAACTTCTTAACTGCTATCAAAAAAATTCTTTTAAAACTGATGACTCTTTTCTGTATTCTTGAAGCAGAGTCCTCCATCTCACACTGCTAATCTCTACTGATTTGACAAAGACGGTTTTGTTCCTTCCCTGACAGAAGGAGGATACCCAAAATGCATTATTAAGAACAAAATAAAAACAGTTCCCCCAAAACTATCAACATACATAAACCCCCATTGCATAAAGAGGGCATATAATTTGGACTGTTTGCTTCAGTACAGTTCATAGAGGCTGCACTGAGCAGGCATGTAGAACTTGCAATTTACTTCCAAAACATCCCCTTAGGGAAAGATCCTCGGAGAGATTTCCTAAATGCTAGTTTGTACACTATGTGTTTTAATTAACGTACAGAATAGAAATTACCATTTAGATAAGATAATGCTCCCCAGCCACCCCACCCTTACATTCTGAAACTCTGCCAGGTTTCTCAGCCCCTCATCTGCTCGTATTTCTAGCAATCCTCAGGCCCTGGTTAGCATTAATTCAGCTGCAGTTGGAGAGTTTCTCCAAGGCAGTCTCTTCAATTCCAAAGTGCATGAACTGCTTAATTTGAGTGCTCTGCGATTCGAGTACTTTAAATAGAGAAAATACTGCAGGAAATGACAGACCTCATAACTGCTTATGTGACTGCTCCAACAGCTGTACAGACAGAGTGAACTGCACGGGTATGCGCAACCCCAGCTGCCAGTACAGACACTCGAGCAACACCACCTGAGAAATCCTTAGTCTCCTGACCGAAATTTCAGAGACTTCACGTGCAAAAGTTCAGGAACCCACAACAGAAGGTGTCACTGGGTTTTGTCACATGGAAGCTAGCCCAGATCTTACACAGCAGCCATGCCTGCAGTGAAGAGTCGTACAGATTATCGGAGATAAAAAGATACTTTCTGGTCATGGAAGTACTAATGGGATTTACAACCACTTCACACAGATAATCTGTTATTCCCCGGTTCCTTTCCCCACTCCTTGGTCACGATGTGCACTTTCTCACTTGACCAAGCGCAGAAGGTCTTTCATCCCCTTTACCACCTGCCTATTTCTAGTCTTTTGTGAAGCAATCTTGTGGTATATGTCCACCACTGACAAAGAAAACCTATGGCAAATTTCCTACCAAACTGAGAGACCATGCAATTATTCACTCAGTCCTTCAAAACTCCATGTCCAAAACATACAGGCAGATACTTAACAATTCTGGGGCACGTTTCTAGACTATGATGGGAACCTCTTTCAAGGTGGATTTTTTAAAAGTGTAGAGGAATCAAGGAGGGATCAGGGATCCTGTGGCTCCTGCCACACCCGATGGGCACAGGCTTGCCCTGAAGAAGTTGCTCAAACTCTCCATTTAAGCCAGGGGTACTGGTGCTCACCCAAACCAACTAAAAAGGGGGCTGTGTGATTTAATTAGATTATGCTTTAAAGTATTTTGAAGATGAGAATTGCTGTATGTGGCAACCACTCAGAGTTATCCAAGTAATTTATCATTCTTGAAAATATTTCATAATTTTTGAGGACAAAAAAAAATATCTAAGGGGTCCTATTTAGACATGTTACATTTAGATGCTGGATACTGCAGGGCAAAGGTCTGTCATTTTGATTTTCTGCAAAGTGCCATGCCACCTACAGAAAAGTACTGCCTGAATAAACTTAGGTATCATAAACTACTTCTATTAGAGTGACCAGATTATGAAGTCCTAAAAAATGCAAGTAGTTTTCTTTGGTAACAGAAACTGACCCAGAGATTCAATTCAGTGAAGGAAATAATAAATAATGACACCAGCACGTGTAATGGGCAGAGGTAAGGGGAACAAACCCCCGACTAAACAACTAAGTAACAGAATAATCTTTTTAGTTAAATGGATACCTCAGTCTCTACCTGAGTAGATTCAAACTTTTAGAATGGGTGCTCAGGAGTTCCTTTTTTATTATCCTTCCAGCACCTCAGATAATACAATAAACAAACTCATTCCATCTTATACAGAATTGGCATGCAGCATGCAAAAGCATGGCAGAACCAGTAGTCCAGATTTTCTTACATATACAAATAACTGACCTAAATGAAAGTCATGAAGGTGGCAGAACCAAAAAACCCCAAACCCAACTCCACCCACCAAAAGGCGAAGCACTTAAAAGCTAAGAAACGCTATGTTTTCGTAGATTTGCAGTAGCCCCCCAAATCTCAGTTTCCACAGTTAGTGCACTGAATAAAGCAGGAGACCAATGGGAAAAAAAAAAAAAGATTAAGCAATTACATAATAAGAGGATCTGTATCCTAAGTACACGTAACAGGAGAGTTGAATTAAAATTGCACGGAAAGACATAAGCTTTTTTTTTTTTTTCCCAGCCTATACTTTACTTGTAGTAGACAAATCACTACCAATAGCTAATTAACATAACTGACAGTCAGCTTTGTCAGTAGAATACATTAAGGCAGAACAGCAGCCTGATGGGGTTCAGCAAGCATAGAAGAAATACGACTTGTGAAACCACTACCACAAAGCAGTGCAGCGAAAGCTGGGATGAATCTTTGTGTTGGTGTAACAAGAACAGCATGTAAAAATCTTCCCAAACTTCAGCATTTGTCCTGAACTGATGAGAACTGGCTAAATCATGAGTCATTTAGGAAACTTAGCACTCAATGTAAAACTGTTCCTTGCCAGCTCACAGAATCCAATCAGTGAAAAATGCATATCGAAATTCTCGGACAGGTGAGTAGGATGCAATGGGGCATTTCTCAAGACATCTTTAATACTAAGTATAGTTTACCCCAATTAGTCCTCATCACCTGGTTTCTCCTTTCATGGGTTTCAATGTTGCTTTTCCAATTGCCTCTTTTCAAAACAGTAGCTGCTCACACGAACTGTGGGGTCAAACTGAAAGACTGTTTGCTTTTACAGAAGCCACCTCGCTCTGCCCTTTGCAGGGGCCTCCTGGCACCAGCCAGCTGAGGATCACCACCTTCCCCAAGGAGGGCTGACCGCAGCTCCCTGCCGCGTAACCTTAAGCGGCCAGTCTCCTGGCCAAAGGCAACCAACGCCTTCCAACCAGTGAGGACAACGGGAAACCCTCGTTTCTTATTTTGCATGCAGTTTGCATACCTGGAGCTACTTATCACACAGGCTTTTTTTGCTTCTGAATGACCAAATGTCGCCCCTGCAGGGAAGGACTTCTAACAGGCTTCAGCTTGTTGGCTTCCTATGTAAATTCAACAGCATTTCGCTTCCTAATTTTAGGTTAATGAATACTGAAGAAACAACCTAAATGAAGAATCCAGGAAAGCTGAGGTGTTGAAAAAGATACCTGTAGTAAGACAATGCCTCAAGTGCATTGGGTCCTATACTTGAACACAACAGGCAGTCCCAAACAGCAGTGCAGGTGGCTGTTTTAACTAGCACAGACATACACGTGGAGGCTTATGATGCCAATTACAGTTACCACACAGTGGTTCACGCAATTCATGTCCTTTGATAAGAATATTCCAATTTTCATCAAATTATTTGTGAAGTAGTATTTGTAAAATAACCTGAAATATGTGCAAAGGATGGCAGAGGGGTTACACATTTACAGACACAGTTGCCCACGTGAGTTAAGAGTTCAAAATGAAACCACAGCTAGTCATTTTCAAACCAGAGTTTTCCAAGGCAGCAGACAGGCAGCATGAACTGCTGAAGCTCGCAGCTCCTCTCCTCTCTCGGGACCCTTGGCCAGCCACTGCAACACTTGGGTGTGCCTCAAATTGCAGGTTACAGGCTTTTCCAAGAAGCAGTTTTAAGATTCTTCGCGTATTGTCTCAGGTCTATAAAGCTGTCCCTCCTCCTGTCAGGCTTACAGAGCACGCTCCCCTAGGATATTATCTGGAAAAGAATTTCAGCTTATAAAACAGGTTTACCAGCTGAATAAAACATCTAGAGGAACTGTATACATTAGGATCTGTTTTCACATAACAGATCTGTTCTAAGGTACATTTTTTCCTTAGTATTATTTTAAACTAATCTTCAGTGGAAAAGATTATTATCCTGCTCAAAGTACTGCCACAACATCTCTACTTGTTCAGATAAACTAAAAAACCCGAGAGATGCCTTTAGTTATATGCAAATCTCATTAATTTTCCTCCTCTTGCAAAATAAATATTTAAGATTTGTTGTCGCAGTTAATCACAGAGAAAGCAAAATATCAATAAAAAAAACTCAGCAATGTTTGTTTTATAATCTTTGCTCACTGTTCTCCCAAGAGTGGAAACTAAGGGCTACCTGGAAGAGCTTAATGTGTGTCACTCTTCAAAAAAAACATCTACATGTAGACAGAGGGGGCATCTCTAAAGATAGCAGTCAAATCATGAAATGTTTACAATATAAATCATGACACCACCAACCTATATGCATTTGCAAGTCTGGCAAGAGAGTAACTGCTGATCCTAGCAACAAAATTTCAGAAGGATTCATTTCAGAAATCTTCCAGTAAATTTGGATCCTGTTCTTCAGAAGTAATTGGAGCTCTGCTAACCCCATCATGACTGAACAGAAAAGCCAGGGAGTTGTGACCTTGCAGTACCGTGTGCTCGCTAGGTTCTGTCCCCATCCAGTTCTGCCCTGTCTCATTTCTGCCTCCAAGCATTAAGCTGTTCAACAGATGGTATGGGGAAATTAAGGGTTTGCTGGGTATTTTGAGTATCAATTTGAGTAGACTGTACCAAGCTGTTTCTCTTGCTTTTCTGTACAAAACTGCACTCTTGAGCACTCATGTTGTACACCAGGTTGCCTTGTCAGTGATTAATACTGTCCAAAGCACTAAAAACAAGCGTCAGTGCTGTATTCTGTACTGGTCGTTGTCAAACCCCTACTCAGACACCAGTTCACATGTTTCAGGCTTCATCTTCTTACAAATACTACACTGGCTTCATTGGCACAGGAAGGGTAGAAACAGCTGTATTTGTGCAAGATACTGTAACCCATTTAAAGAAGCAGCTAAGTTGCAGGCACAGTAAAAAGGAACTATCTAGAAAAGCAAAAAAGCAAAACCAAATAGACAGAAAACCTCAGAGACTGACTACAACCCAAATAAATAAATAAATAAATAAATAAATAAATGTCTCTAATTTCTGAATTGATCATGCATCTTGGTCAGCATTTGCTATTTTATGCTTCTAAGCCACTAACTCATTTCTACGAGTTTGAAAATGTAGACCTAGTTGTTCTTACAGTTTATCAGTGTGACCAAGGCAAGTTGTGATATTATGAAAACCAAAAAAATTCCCTCCTCTCTCACCAGCCACTATAGCAAAATTTGCAAGAGACAGATCCAGAAGTATACCTTGACCTCTCCAGACATCATACAACAAATAAAGTGTCTTCTACCCAAGACAAATACAGAAACCTGTCTTTGTTTGGTAATAGAGTAAGTTGCTACTGACATAATAACATCCAGGGGAAAAAGTCAACACAAGCTCATGGTAGTGCTTACACTAATTAAACTAATTTATTCTTTCAAAAAAACCCAAACAACTTTACAAGACACCTGATTTTTTTAACTCCAAATTGCCTTAAGCATTAGCAATGTCAACTGCAGTGATCAAAACTGGAACTGCTTGAAGGGGAGAGAGGAGGAAAAAATTATTAAGGGAACAACTTCAGGGTTATTCGTTAGTTATTTGTATATATAAGAATGGGGCAGATGCACCAAATCTCTAGCACAAGAAGTGATACTTTTCTACGTAACTGTGTATTTCTTCATACATGTTCAGTGTATTAGATAACCACACATATTTATATTTAAATGCATTTATTTAAATATACACACAGGCACAGACATATTTGTACACACACAGCTGATCAGGTGGTCTGGCCTTAGCTATTTTATTTTTTCATCTCCAGGAGAAACAACTTATTGTTCTTATTTCTCAGGAGGAAACAACTTACTTAATAAATTAGTATCAGAAACTGAGTGCTGAAACTCAACATGTGGTTCACACAGCAGCATATCCTATTTTATTAGAAAGAAAAACAATGTACATATTCATAAAAAAAATAAATAATGTTTAAAAGCTGCAAAGCATGGATATACTGTAGAAATATGAAAATGAAAGATATGCAGGAAGTGTTCTTAGTATCTTCATTCAAATTGTGCGTATATGTAAAAATCAGGACTGGAATTTCCCATCACTGTATGAACAATTTTAATTTCAATTTCACCTTATCCTTCACCTTATCGTGCACTAAAGAGCAGTATGATGGGCTAGATATAGAAATAAATACTGTCAAGAGGGAAAGAGAATTTATTACCTTTATTGTATGCAATTGCAAGCACTGTGAGACTTTGACCTATAAAGAGAAAGGAAACTAAGAGAAATAACATACAAGATGAAGCCAAGGATCCTATAATGGTATTTCCAAATTGACAGAGGTTGTCCTGAGATAATTTAAAGAGAAGTCATCTTTTCTTTGCTAATTTGTGATTGGTATTAAATGCATTAAAGAGAGGATAAATTCTTTTACCAGCCTAAAAGTCTTACAGACTCTTCCCAAAGGTCACCTTTTTAAGAAAATGAGAGTTTACCCCATTCTGCTGATTAGAGAGGACTGTTTTGTAAAAGTTCATCCTTCAGGATCCAGCTGCAACTTATCTTTCCTTTACAAAGGGGAAGGGATGCAAGCAAGAAGTGCTGTATACAGTAGGTTCATATTCACAGCCTACTGCCTTGGCATGTGTATTTCAAGTGGCTTGAAACCAGTAGTGTAAAACACTACTTATCCCAAAAGGCACACCCTAGCTTTGGTTTGGTGGTTTCTGAACATACTGTGTTTCTACTGATAAAGAAAAAAAATTCTGCCTCCTTCCCTCTTGAAGTCCCAGTTCAGTTTTGGGTCTGTTATAAATTGCAGGAAAATAAAGTGGTGCATTCACAGTTTTAAGAACCAACTTGGCCATCCCAGAGCTCTGCATACCCTCAAGTGTACCACTGAAGAGTTTCTAGTGGTAAGATTTATTCCAACATCTGAAACCAACAGATTTTTTTTCACATTTAGCTTAAATAACGCACAGCAGTGAAATGTGCAAGCCACTGACCACCCTTCCCATTTAAGATAGCCTCTACTTTTCTCAACTGTTCAAATAAAATTAAGCTCTCTTAGTAATATGCCATTTCCATTAATTTGCCATTTCTTCTAGATGTTTAAGAAATACCTTTTATATAACCAAGAACTTACCAATCTTTAACCAGCAGCACACAGATCTGCTCTGACCAGCAGGGAGAAATTCTTAGCATGTTAGAGAGGAAAAATTATTGCCAATGTCAACCATGAACAACATCAACACAGACAGCATACAAAAAACCACAAGACATGAACAGCACTTGGACTTCATCACCACTGTTTTTCCCCTAATGTTCTTCTGTTTACTAGTTATGAAGCCTTGGCTTCCCCAGGGATCCAAAACCATGTAATGGCCCATCACACAAGCAGGTCATAGTAAGAGAGCATCTTAAAAATTCCCAGAGCTTCTGTTTTAATCCTCTCAATATAGGTCTGTCTCAAGAAACCTGACATGTAGGCAAGGAACAGCCCAACTTGACAACAGCTTTCCCTTTCTCATAGAAATCTGCACATCACCAAAACTGCTCATAGCAACACAACTGCAATATTATTATTTAAGTAATCTCCATGTAAAGCACAGGCTTACGCCTGTCGTGTAGCTGTGCTCTCAAACAGAATCTATAATTATGAAAGCTAAGATTACTTCTAATATCAGCCACATTCACATCTTAGGAAAGCCAAACATTCACAGGCTCTCAGCATGGAGCATATGCTCCAGCTCACCAGCCCAGAGATTTTGATGGCAATAATCACAATAATCTCACAGTTACAGAAAATAAATCTTTACATACTCCACCATTTTCCGAGCTGCCATACAAATTTTACTGCTAGTTTCTAACCGTGACTTGTTCAGAGAACTGCTGTTGTAAAATGGGATCTAACTGGTGGTACGCTACGTCCCTGTCATAGGCCACTGAAATTTCCTACTCCAAACCCCAGCCCAGCCAGAGGTGGCCTGGCCCCAAACTCCACCTACAGAAAAGGTTTGACACCAACTGCTGCCAGACTTGTCTCTGTATCTGCAGTGATCACGCCCAGGACTTCCCAGCTACATGACAGTGCCTTAGCAGATGCTCTCACTGTGCCACCAGGCATGCAGAAACCCTGGGCACTGGCAAACAACCCCCATGCTCTAAGCAGACTATAGCTCCTGCTGGGGAAAGGAAAACATTGATGGAATCCTGGATGTATGGCAGTCCTGGTAAAGGAGAAAGCCACTGAACAGGAACTTGCCATTTCTCTTGCTGTATCTAGTCTACATCTTCCTTCACTGAACTGAAACCCAAGGGTGGCACGGTTTTCCCTTTGTAAGTCTCACAGATGTGTTTGGGCGTGGGGGGGGACATGTCTCTGGACACCTGTGCCAATGCCTACAGAAGGGCCAGTCACAGAAAATACTTTTCCTAAAAAAGCTGAGATCAGCTAATGGCAATTTAAAGGAAGTAGATTCCAATGTTCAAATCGCAAAGTCACAGTCACATCACCTGCAGGACCAAAGTGAAAAGAAGCTAAGAACGTATCTGAAGCCATTTAGCAGCATCCTTGGAGCAACACTAACTGTAGATTACCTCAGCACTGAACTCTGGTTAAGGACCATCCAACTCCTCACCTCCTCCATGCTTTGGTTAGCATTCCTGTTCTTTCCTACACTTACACTAGTTATTGAGGCAGCCAGGCCAGCACTGCGGGGACTTGCAGCAGCAGCAGCAGCAGCAGCAGCAGCAGTTATTTCTCCCTTCGGTGTGTATTGCAAAGTGCTGTTTTACTGCCACGGCTCACACAGCAGTTGACACTGAAGGTGAAACGGGCAGGTACACACAGATGTATCCTCTTCTCTGCCCAGGGTTAGCACTGTGGTAGGACTTGCCTTGCAGCACTCACCCACACTCTCCAGTTGGCAAGGAAAGTAAACAAAGCCAGTAAACTTCAACTTGAGTCACTCAGAAGTAATAATTTCAAAAGTCACTACGCAGGACTGTTAGAAAATAAGCAAAATTATCTGTAAAGACAGCAAAGACACCTATGCAGATCTAAAACATAAGTTACTAAGTTTAAACACAGTAGGAATTTAACTTATCTTTGTGTACGTTGCAATGTGATCTACTATTAATGACACCTGTCTGCCGCAGTTCGGCTTTCTTCCATCTCAACTTTAGAGGCCAAAGGTAGCTCAGATGTTTTGGTCACAGGGAATATAAACAGCCAGTGGTCACATTTCCTTACTAATGGCTCTAAGATCAATGTTAACAGGACCACACTTCAGGCACTTAATAATTACAGCTTTTGCCATTGTCTTACACACTCAACTAGAAAAATAGGAATAAAAAGGCTATATACATACTGCATAACTAATCCATAGCACCCTATATAAAAAGAGTCCTACACAGAACACAGAGCTAAAAAGTCACACCGAAGTGACCATTTCTGTATGAATCACTGCAAAATGCTGTCTCTCACTGGGTTTTTATTGAATGCACAGTGTTAAGCCATTTTAAAATCCTCTCACAAACACAAGCCCTTACCAGCACCCTCAGGACCCCAGCAGCCCCACTAGGGTTTTACCCACTTTCCCAAACAAAGGAGAGCTCTGCTGTTCAAATTACTCCCTTAGAGACACAATGCACAACCCCTCTGACTTAATTCTACTTTTTCAATAATACCACTGCAAACGCAATGAATGCTAATAATAAAAAAATTATTCAAATATTTGGTCTCTACGGAAGCACCCTGTGAATCATCTTCCTGAAAAGAAAATCCTGAAGAGATTGTCAGGTACCCTTCATGGGGGGGGGGGCAGGGAAAGCTGATTTAAATAATAATGCCACGTGAATGAAGAGTGATTTATTGTAACAAGGAGACATAGTAGCTTTGCTGTTAATTAAATTGGTTGACCAAAGCCAAGTCACCAGCAAACATAGAGCATGACTGTCACCACAGTTTCAAAGAGGGTGGAACAGGAGCTTGGAGAAGCAAAATTTGAAGAGAAAACATGGTGAAGTCAGAAAGTGTGGTGCTCTTCCGATGAAAGCAACCAAATTGGAACTAATCTGGACACTCAAAACCCCAGATCTCCATACAAAACAGTCATTTATGGAGTTAAACAGCCAATTTCTTACAGTGCATCTCAGAGTAAGGAGCTTAATTGAAATTTCAATGGGAAAAAAACCCACCCAAAATCTAAACCACACATCCCTGCAAAAGATAACAAACAGCACTGTTGCTTTTCACAGTTAGGTTGCCCCTGTTTAAGGTTTTCCCATTAGTGGAGCATTGGAATATGATACAGAGCCAATATTTTGTAGACTGACAGCTCAGGGCAGTGAGAACCACTATTATTATCCTCATTTCAGAGAGCAGAAAACCAAGGAATTAAGCCCAAAGCAAAAAAAGTATTTAGATTCTTGGGGATCATGAGACATCCAAACGCACATTAGGAAACAATGTTTAGTTGAATTTGGGCATAAGGGTCTTGCCCAAGGTTCTGTTACAGATCACAGCTACAGATAACAGCACCTAAGTCAGGACTGTCTTGCATTTCTTTTGGCCTTTCTCCTTATGGTCATCATTACATTTAAGTATTATAAAATATTAAATTATCTGTAATATATATGCTACCTTGCCATGTTGGTTTTTGTTTGCACCTCTAGGTAGTAGAAGAAAACAGAGCATTTCTCTCCAAGTTTGGTTTTCTTTTGAGGTGTTAAGACATGCAATTCTGAAAGTTAAATGCACATAAGACTTACTGAATCCTCTTGTCTTTCAGCTCTCCCCTGCCCCTCCTCTCCTCACCCCCGTTAGCACCAGCCGGTACGGATACCTTGTGCTCCTGGAAGGGCTGCACCTCTCCCCCACATGCCCAGGACTTGCACCTGTCCTGCTCGTGCAGTGGAAAGAGCAGGTGAACTGAATTTCAGAAGAAAAAAGCCCACTATGCCTGCAGGGGCCCTCAGGTATTTGTTGGTAGGTGCTGACAAACACATCCCAATTGTTCACATTATTAGAGAGCAAATGCATGTGGCTGCATGCACGTAGGCATCTTCTCTTTGCAAACTTGTTGTCAACTTCCATCTTGAAGGTAACGAGAACAACTCCTCCCAAACCTCTCCAGAGAAAAGACTGAGTAGCTTGGATAGGCAATACCTGTTGTCCAAAGAAACTGTTCCCTGCTGTTGTTATATTTTTATCCTCATGTCACTATTACCATAAAAACGCAGGCTGAACATCTTCATTTATAAGAGCAAATGATTCTAATTTAGCCTTCTCAAGGGAAACCAGCAACAGTTGCCCCTTTTCTGCCTCTTGCCCGCTGGCTTACTTCCACCTCAACAAGTACCTCTATTAATAGCTAACACTTGGAGATGTGAAGTCCCAAATCTGCTCTCATTTCTTACAACTACCCAATGGACAATGGATTAAACAGCCTGTTTGGTCATTTAAAGGATTCTCAAGCTTGCTAGAGAAGAAAAAGATCTCTGTACAAATGTGTGCATGTGTTCATGAGCTGGCTACCCATCTTTTTATGTAGGATTTCTCAGGTCTGGTCTGTCCACATTTCATACAAAATAAACTTTCTGAATTAGGGATGCAATTTTCTCGCTCACTCTTTCCTGCCAGAGCTCCTCACAGGCAGTGCCAGCTACAGCTATGGCAGCTGGACCAAGGCAGATCACACATAGGCTGCTGGAAACATCAGTCAGAGATGAAAGCGTCTCATACAGTGCTTTCCCAAAGAAGAGGGCAAGCCATCCCCATGTTAGCATCCTATCGCTTGCTCTGTTCTGGAGCATGAGGATGCCTGTTCCCTGCAGCTAATGGTAGAGAGTGAACAAAGCAGCTTGTGAGGTCTGGGGAAGAGAATCCCTCCTTTCTCAAGCTCCCGCAGCCAAGAGGGACTGGAGGCCACACGTGACTCCTCACTCCTCCCCTCCTGTGTTCTGTGAATGGGAAGGGATTTTTGCCAATCTTTTTTTCCATCCTAATTAAAAGAGAATCACGGCTTGAAAGGAAAGCCATGCAGTCTGGACTCAGTTCACTGACTGCTGCAATCCTGTTCACAGGTGTGAGTCCAGGTCTGCAGGATCTCTGGAGCAAGAGCTCATATCTTTGATTTAACATCCACAGGCAGCAGATTTAAACTGTACTGATCGTCAGAAGAGGAAGTGTAGGACTTTGCTCACAGAAGAAAGCAGACAGCAGGGCAAGGATGATTGCACCTCCAGTTGGTTGGGAACTGCTGGAAGCAGCAATCCAAGGTGGACCATTTAGTCACAGTGATGAGGGCCACCTCCGTTTTCAGCTCCAACAGCAATAGGGACTGGATGACCCAGGTTCACTTTCCTTCCCTAATCACTAACTCTGCTACCACGAGGGCCTGCTTCTGCCAGGCTCTGACTAGAAACTCGGGAAACTTACCCAAGAATGGCATTAAGCCTGGCAGATGTGTACTTGCTGTAAGCCAGAGGGGAGGCGTTTTGTGTCAGCCACTGCCCAGTCATGGGGCTCTCACATCTTCTGGGGCAACTCCCACAGCTCTTGCACTCATTTCAATCCCCACTGCAGCAGCAACAGCAGATGCAGATCACTGTTTTCACCACACAGCACTCTGTTTCTGTGCCAGCTGTAATTACACCCACAAGCACCTTCTACATATGCTCCCTTGCAACTCAGGACAGGACAACTTCGATAAAAGAAGACATAGTAATACGTTGCATTTAGTTTAGCGTGAGGGCAAATAAGACAAAAATAGAGTGGTAAGTTCGGTATTTTTTTTCCTCAAAATGAAAGTTTTATCTTTAAGAAACAAACTCCAAACCTTCCACAGTCCAGTTACATCTTACAGGTGGCACTCAGCAGCTGGAATTTATAGGACTGCTGCTAAAAGTTAATTTGAAAATGTATTTTTAATTTATTCAGGGAGAATGTTAGGTATCTTGAGAGCAAAATAGTTCTATTATTACCATTGATCTGTGAGCAACTGCATCCTCAAGTCTATAACATGAGCTTAACACCCAAGACCAGAGCAGAGACAATGAAACTGACCTTATCTGAACACAATGCATTAGTTTCAAGGTCTTGAAGTTAATGTAATTATGTCCCCACCTATCTCACCCAGCACAAGCTCCTGAAGAGTTTAGAATACGTCTAAACCTTTTGCACTGTAAAGACTTTTTTCTGTCATACATTTTATTAAATAAAAATTGATGTGTTATCACAGCTGAGAACAGAAAAAACAGTGGGAACAAAGGCTCTCCATATAGCAAGTTTAAAAAAATTAAGCCATGATTTGAAACAAAACCACATATGTACAATAACAAGTTACAAAAACCAACAGCAAAAGTAAAGCAGTAAGAGCAAAAACCTGTTTCATCTGGGAATCCTGAAGGCTGGAATGCAGCAATATCCACAGAGGTACAAGTAAGTTTTGAGAGAAGGTATCAGAGTCTGGTAAGGTGAAGGTCCTACCTATGTTAAGCTCTGCATGGGACTTCCTGAGAAGACCAAAGAACACGAGGATAGAAGGAGCAATCCTTACCCAGTAGAAGGAGCTCAACATTTCAAAAAGCACCTGAGCAGGTGACTTAACACAAAAAGTCGATTTATTGTTTCTTTGTTTTGATTAGAGAGTTATTGCTAGGAACAACAGTACCATGATCCTCAAAGAAGAAACTGAGGTAGCTGTCTTGTATCTAATAAAATCATAGGCAAAAAGAAAATTGCATATAAATATTTTGTTCAAAATTCTTCAACAAAGTACAAGCAAAGATAGCCAGAAAGGAACAGAAAATTAATCCTGCTCATGTCAAAGACATTAAGGCCACAGAATAGCGTCAATGAATTTTAGCTTCCCTTTCTCTTCTTTTGCTATTTTGAGGTACACAGATAACTGGTTTCTCAGTCACTTTCTCTGGAGAGATATGTTAAATGCTTTACAATGGTTAAGATTACTTTGCCAAATAGTTCAGATATAAAATGAATGGAAACCAGGAGCGTCTACAAGTCTTTCTTGGCTAAAAAAAGTACAACTTACATTGTGCAATTTTTTTCTCTTCATTCCCCAGACCAGAAAATGAGTATTTTCCTTAACAACTCAGAAGAAATGAGGTGTGACAAGTGCACATGAATATCACATTTACTAAAATTTCAGAACTATTCTGTATGATTGTCTATAACACGCCCTGAACATTCTTTTCAAATGCAGCAAAACATTTATCAAGTAAAAATAATTTAAAATCCCTTTGTTACCTAAACTTTTGCCAATCAAAAGGCAGTACTATAACTTGAAACCAATAATTGAGTCAATTTTTCATTCTTCTGTTTGCATGAAGCTGGATATAAGCACTGGAAAAAAAGACTTAAGATGGTCATGTAAGGTAGGACTCGACAAACCTCTCCACCCCCTCATCTCACACCTCCCTGCACCTGCTAGCATTCCTCTACACAGGTCTTTTGGAAAAAGACAGTCAGAAGCAGCAAAGAGGTGGATGCACTATTTCCATACAACCTGCTGAAGCCTGTATGTGAAACAGCTTATTGTAGGGAACAATGAAAGACAGAAAGAAAGACAAAAAGAAAAAAAATAAAGGTTTGGTTGAGTTATTTTCTTTTTAAAATTAAAACCAGGAAGTATTAAAAGATTACTTTATTGAGGTTTTTCTTCACGCTGTCTCATCCTTCCAACCTCGGTCATATCACGCATATTAGAGTTCAAATTGGCTTGGTTTTCCACTTGAAATGGCAACACAGAATGCCAACTCAGTTAAAGGTCTGTTAGGCTTTGTTAATTGCTTGAAAAGGTAGTCATCTATTTTTCTCTATTTCTTTAATATGCTAAAATGTTTTGGGCTTTTAGGGTTTTTTCCTAATTGGGAAGGCAGAGGAGGGCAGATGAGAAGAGGGTGGAGAACAGCATACTATTCTTTATTGGGAAAAGGCTTTTAGCAACAACTGAGATAGGAAGGACTACAAAAGAGTTGTTCTTAATTCCTGAATATCTTGCATCGTAAGAAGGGGTAAAACATTTGTGCCATACAGACTTGACAGAGTAGTTTACATTTTATGAACTCAAATTATGAAGACTGTGTATGTGCAGGTACACATTTAAAACCAGAATTGTTGAACAACTGAAAACAAATCAAGCATATCCATTCACAACAGTTTCTTTTTTTCTTTACCGAAAAAAAATATTAAAAACTCTAATTCTTTCCATTAGGAAGGACTGCAAAGGTAGCAGATCTATCCCATCAAGACTAAAGCCAAAAGCTGCCAAACTCTATAATTTATACCATCTCCTAGTGTTAAGAAATAATCTGAATGCTTTAACGTAATTAAAATTTGTTTGAACAAATCTCAGTATATATATTAGGTAACAGAATGATGCAAATTCCTAAGTACGTGCAAGGAATCAGTTGAAAAATATTCTCTACTGAACTACAGATGCTGGATTACTTTGGTGTGTGGAAGGTGAGCAGTGCTGCCTGCCAATTACTTGCTTGTGAGCCTAGTTGTAAGGCTCCATCCTAGGTGATTTGGATCAGTGTTCCGGAGAACATTACACAGCATTTTCTGCCAGAAAGAAGGCCAGAAAACTCTTGGCACCATGAGAATGAACACAAAACTGAGACACTTCATGGACAAATACTTGTAAAGACCATAAAATCATCCTAAATGGTGTAAGTTACTTTTGCACCAGAGACAAATGCATGCAGTCTGGGGAAACAGCCATCTGTGTTCCCAAGACACTTCCATTAAGAGTGATAGTATTTCTATGTACTCAATGGCAGAAATATAAACACACTCAGCAGTGAATAATGATTTTAAGAAATCTGGTAAGATGGACTGAAGATCTTCACCTATCACAACTGCAGTCATACAGCTTCTGTTTATATTGTCCATCCAATGGAAGTAAGATATTTAATATTCCTCTATGAATATAAGCACCATTAAACATGGTAGGTTTCTTGAGACAAATACTCTGCCACTGTTTTCCCCACTACAACACCACTATCTACCTTTGGGCACATTTTGCTATCAGCACAATTAGGGAGTGAAAGAAAAGAACTCCCTCAAAGAACAACCTCGCTTCATCCACAGAACTAAAAGCGGTATTCTTGGAACATTTCCTTCTGGGCACTCTTTTATCCACACAAAGGAAAAAAAAAAAAAAAGCCACCCTTTGCCATATTTTACAGTAAGCGAATTAATAATCTGAGGAAAGAAAAAAAGCAGCAACTTTCATAGACTACACTCACTGTATGTAGTAAATTGTCATTTTCAAGGCACCAGATGTGCAATAAAGGAGACAGGTTAAAGGAAACAAAACCCATTTGGTTACTTCTTGCCCAGCAAGTATTACAAAAGCTGTGCAATTTGCAAGAGGTATTTGTTAAGCAGAACAATTACTCCAAGATGTAGTATCCATCACTTACCTTGTAGAAGGGCTCCATTTCTCTTGAAAAAGGTGCTTCCTGGCCAAATGGGTGGACCTGATGTGCTAGAGGTAATAAGAAATAAGTGTAAAGAAGATCTCATTTACATTAATCAATTTTAAGTTACTGTTTGCATTAATTCCGTTTTGGTTTAAAGCTAATGTAACGTCATGGCATTTTTGCCTTCAAGCAAGGGTTTACAATTTCACGTTAAAAATAGGTTAATTTGATTCAAGATTCACATTCTCTTCACATTCTCTCCTCAGCAAAGCACACGCCCACACTCTCTTAGAGGAAGAGAGAAAAAAGCAATTTGGAATAAATAATAAAAAAAAACCTCAAATCAATGTCAAAAATATTTACTGAATTCTCAGTACAGCAACATATATGCCTTTTCCCAAAGCCATCTGCTAAAAACCCAAATGCTTTATGGCTTCTACTCAGCCGTAACAACCCCGGCTAACACATCAACCCAGAAAAGCCTTGGCCAGACACCGGGCGGCTTCTGTGCTTCCACCAGAGCACTTCGCCCACCAAACCCGCTCACACGCAGAGGTCACCTGCCGCATCAGAGAACACACAGCTCAGCGAGCTGTCCCGCGAGCACCAGCATTAATGAAGCTCAGCCTCTGCCGTGCGCGCCTGCTTGGTGACCATGACGGTTCCCGCGAGACCCCCGGCAGGGTGGTGGCCACGGCCGGCCCCGGGGCACCTGCCGCCTGCGAGCGCCCGCCCGCCCCAAAGCCCTTCCCCGAACTCGGGCCACCGCCAGCTCCCTCTTTCGCTTCGCCTCCTGCTCGCGCAGGGGCTGCCCGAAGAGGATGGCCTCCGAGAGGCCTCTCCTGTGACAAGCGTGGCTGCAGGCGAAGAACGGATTCAAACTCAGGAAAGGGAAGAGGAGGAAGAGGAGGGAACATCGGGATGATCCTCTAAACCTTGTTTCCTTCACTGCCTCGGAGCAGCCCCACGGTGCTGCGGGCAATAGGACTGTGGAGCACCCGCTCCAACAGCCCGCGGTGCCGGCGGGTCGGAGAAGCGGGGAGGCTGCGAGGAAGGGCCTTACGGCCGCCCGCGCCCCTCCTCTCCCGCAAAGGCACCGGAGCACCGCTGCACCCACACCACCCCACCAGAACGGCTCTCCTTCCTGCGGCGGCTGCCCCGCAGCCGCGTCTGTGGGCAGAAGGACCAAACTTCCCGGACATAAAAGGCAACCTTGCTCTTTTCTTAACAGCGCAGAGGACTGTCGGCCACGTGCACCCCTCCTTCCACTAGGGCACAGCTTGCCCTCCCCAGGGAAATCCACAGGCGGTGCTGCCCAGAGCCAGAGTGCCACCGCTGCTGCTGCTCTTGCTGCGTGGGGAGTCCTCGCCAGGAGAGGCACTACCTGTAGGAGTTCACTGATCGCATCCGAGGGCTGAGGCACAGCAAGTATTTTAAAAGCACAGTACCCAGGGGAAATACCTAAAAACATGGAAAAGATTTGTAGCAGCGCTGTCAAGGCAGGTGGAAGAGACAGATTGCCAGGGGGGTCGTTCCTGTAGTCATGAAACATGTTTCAAAGTCCTCTAAAGCTTGAAGACAATCACAGGTATTTTAATATACTAAGCTTTTATTGACATTAGTATCATGATGGCATGAAACTATGCTATCAATATATAAATAACTGCCCTACGCCCAAATTCAAGCACAAATTAAAAGCAAGGGACTAAATATCCTTCGCTAAGATTACTGTAAGGCACTCTGCCTTTTTAAGGTAATCCAGCTTCCTCTTTGGATGCAAATTGTGAACCAAGCCCCACACGCCATTTCTGTTCAAAGTTACTTTTGTCTCCTCTTGAGTTGACTACCGCTACACAAAATGCAATGAAATGAAAACAGATGTTGTCTATTACATTGACAGCATCAGCAAAGTTCTGATAAAATGCCATATATAAAAAACACACTGCTTTCACAATTATTCTGCAGAGACTCTTGTGCTAACGTATAAAAACTTCACTGTGTTAAAATACAGACTGTAAAAGGATCCAAAGCAATTACATGAGTAATAAAAGCCTTCAATACTCCTGAACAAAAAGGGGAGTTGAGAGAGAGCGAGCAAGAGAGAGCAAAATGACCAAAAAAAGTTAAGTAAGTCTACATTTGTAAGTGCTGAAGTGTGCTGGGGCATGCACTCATCTGAATACACACGCTCACTTCATAGGGCTTAATGTAACCAATTGTTTGCATTCCTTATAGTAAACGCCAGCTCTTCAAGTGTAGCTCCTCAACTCACATGAAGGTCAAGAGCTGTTGAGGGCATTCACACTCCTGTAGGGCAGGCTCACAGTTTTATAGCGCATCAGAGTCCCGGATAATCTCTGGGACAGGACCCATCAAACTACAAGTGGAAACCCATAGCGTAGTCTTCATACTGTACAAATTTGCCACAGAAATCAGAAATCACAGCATGGCAACTATATACCTTTCAAAACACCAAGGAAAAAATGGTGAAATTCTGAAATGAAGCCATAGAAAAAATTTACTCCCAGGCTGCCGTATGCCTGTATGTGGGTGGAAGAGGGTTAAAGCGAAGAGAGGGAAAAGCATATATATTTGAATAGACAAAATGTCTCCACTACAGAAACAAAGCCGTAGTGATTTATCTTATTTTCCAACTTGAAAAAAGGCCCAAGGCTCTCATAAAAAACTCCATTTGATTCAGCACAAACCCACATGAACTGAAAAAATTAACTGTGCCTTCCCAGGGAAGGAAGCTAAGGAATTCAGGCATGTAAATAATGTACCGCAGCAACTGGTCAAGCCTTTCAAACAACAAACTTCTGTGTTTGCAGGGCTTTGCTGAAGTTTAGCTATGCCTGATCTGTGTTGGATAAATTCTCTTTCTGTTCCCGAACTTTTGCACGTGAAGTCTCAGATGGTATTAATTATTAAAACATACTTCAAGTTGAGAAATGACAGAGTTAAACTATCTCTCACTTTAAAGTGTTCAAAAGCTGCTTCCTCCCTGTTCCACATTAAGAAACCATTTGAAGAAGTTCATTCTTCTAAAGACCATCTATAATAAAATATTTGGTCCATCCCAGGTGTTTTTTCAAACAAATTGTTTCTTCAGTGTAGTCTGTAAGCTACTGGAGAAAAGTGGCTGGTTGTCCTATAGAAGCAACAGCATATTCCGTATTTAGGCAAAATAAAAATGCAAAATCTGGTTTTAGAATTTCCTTTTATAATCAATACATGCTGTAAGATTAATATTTATGCAATTAGCATTATTGAGTTTTTCCCCAAACTTATCAACTAAACACACTGACTAAAGTAATATTTAATTTCTAATAAATCCCCACACACCCATTAGAAGAAAAACAGTAACTAGTTTGAACTCTTATATCAGTGCAAAGAAACTTGTGGCCTAATACATTTTCATTATGCACAGGTTTGGACTGACTTAACTCCCACCACAGGGCACTTGGCAGGTGCAGGGGGCGGGGAAAGATGGACTTGGATCAATCATAAAGACCTGAGATTTCAAATTAACAACTTGAAAGAACATGAATTAGCATAGTTTACAGCTAAGACGACATGTGAAACACCAGCAGTTACCTGTCAAGGACTGTTGGTTTGATTTGCAGAAAATACTATCATTACAAGCAAAGGGCTATCCAAGCTGCAACAGTATTTGTAGCAAACGCATAAAACAGGATCCAGGCGTGCAAGTCCATGTCCGTCCAGTGCAGAATCCACCTCTCTCTGAAGCACAGTCATTGTCACTGCAGCATCCATGCACCACCACAGGGAGCAAATGAAGTATTCACACGGTTGCTGAAAACCAGCAGCTGAAAGAACTGACGACTAACAGTGTTTAACCCATGAGCATCTGCTTGTGTGAAATGAGATAAATGGAACTAGGAGCCACCCCTGATCAAACCTAACCCTTCCTGGGAATTCACTATTGATTTTTAACAATGAGTGGAACTCGATTTCCACTCAAGGCAAGCAATATACTGTTTCTCCTCTGATGACACAACCAGTAGGAAACTTCGTCACGCTGTAGGGCCCTAGGCATGGGAAGCCGCCTGACCAAGAGCTAGCAGGGATTTTTCTGAGGGCAGGCTTTTCCATAGGAAAATGTTGCTTTGCTGAAATCTAAAACATTCCATGGGAACGTGTTGATTTGGATACCACTTGTGCTGGAAACCAGGCCGACGTGAAGGCTGGCTGGCCAGCCAGTGAGGGTTCATGGCAGCCGGCCAGCCCAACCAGGAGCTCCCAGGGCATACAGAGGCAATAACGCATGTGAGCCCCGCCCCCCCAATTCATTATTTCTACCAAAAAGTATGCCACGGATTTATAAAAATCTTTAAAAGGTGCATAGGCTTCAAGAAACTTAAAAAAGGAAATACAAATCCTTTGTCTTCTGGAATTCACATTAGAGCAAGGAGACTGCAGTTCTTAAAGCCAAGCACTAAAAAAAAGCCAGGGTATGAATTCTCTCTCACAGTTGCAGTATTTCACAACTATGCCAAAAACTCTCACAGGCCTCTTTGTCAGAGAGGCCTGATTAGTAGATTTAAAAACGCCAAACAACTAAAAATTCAAAACAAATTCAATTGTGTGGGACTACACACCACAATTAATGGATGATGAAAACACAGAAGAAAGGCAATAAATATAGGCCAATGACTGTATTACCAAATATGTCCAGAGGGTGATGGTAAGCAGGAGGACAAAGAAAGGGGGGAAAACAAACAAACAAGGCAACTCCCACCACCACCACCCCCGAACACACACATCAAAGGCCCCTGAAGCTAAGAGCTATTAGCCCGAAGAAGGAAGGCTCAGGCAGGGAAGATGTTCCACACATAGCTCGGCCCACCATGGCCAAGAGGTGGTGGGCTCAGCTGCTGGGTCATAGCTGGTGCCAAAGTACACCCTGGCTCTCAGGAAAGCTTAGAGGACAGGGCAAGACAGCTCGGTAAGGGATAGAACCATGAACGGGGTCAGCTGTAAGCTAACAAGCGGCTGCACACAGTATACCCAACACAGAGCCTGCAGTAAGCAAACAGCTGCTAGACCAGAAACAAACAGGCTGCAGTGACACAGAAGACCCCTCTCTAGCCCTTACCCGTGGCAAAAATGATGAGCACAAGCCAAAGAAGATTGACTGAAGCGCCTCTACATGCAGCTCAGCCCACGGATTTTGCAAAAGGGTGTGGCAGGAAGAAATACAACTCTTCCCCCTCCTGACAAGCACAGTAAGTTCCCAGTAATGCAGAACGAGTGGACAGGAGAGCACCCAGTTCACTGCGATCACCACCCTCTGCCCTGGGGTCGATGGCAGTTATCAGGACAGCAATACAATTGAAAATTCGCAGGAGCAGAAGCTGCAGCTGCCAGATGAACGGAACAAAGGCATCGGTGTACCCTCGCTGCAAGTACTCCATTACCAACCACCCACAGTACAAAATACTTCACTGCAAGTCTCACCTACACCTCTGATGAACAGTGAACTGAAGGAAATATCAAGGACACCAAACCTAGAAACAACAAACCATTTTGTCAAAGAGTAACCAACAGAGCATCTTGTAGGTATAGAAACCCACCTCCGAAAGTTTCTGAAAAGCAACTAAACCACAATTATTCTTATGTTCAAGCTGCTGAGATAACAATAGCTGTAGATGCCTTTATCTGGCTGGAGCCCATGAAACCCTGTATCCAGTGGCAGGAGGGAAAGATGCGCTTGACAAGCACATTCAGCTCCTGATGCAAGCTGGACTCAAGATTGCTACCATAAGGTATATAAATGGATGTCCAAATAAGCTGGAAAATCATAATTTTTACCATTCCTTGAGAAGTAAATTTAGGATGGGGTGGTAAGTGAGAAAAAACTTTTAAGTAGTATACTTTTGTGGGAATACAGCATCCCTTGATGATGAAAGATGCGTAGTACTTCATTACGGCAGTCACCCTGTGTAAGGCATTAGAAATATTCATCACTACAGCAACAAGCAGCCTTCTTGGCTCCCACACTACACAAAGTCGGTCTGCAGAGTGGCTGTTGGATGGCATGGGAGGAGGTCACTCAGTCCAAAGCACACAGCCACGAGCTTGCAGAGTGAACATGGGACA
The DNA here is from genome assembly GCA_024606505.1 of Aquila spilogaster. Taxonomy (NCBI): domain Eukaryota; kingdom Metazoa; phylum Chordata; class Aves; order Accipitriformes; family Accipitridae; genus Aquila; species Aquila spilogaster. The sequence goes on from JANHGO010007691.1 coordinate 39,013, forward strand.
GACAGCATCTCATTCTGGTTGAGGACTCCTGTAATGCTTGTCAGCTCTTCACTGCTTGCACAGCAGAGCTCAGATGCTTCTATTGCCATATCAGCTCAGTTTTCTACACTCAACTTTAATGCCATTACTGGACAGGGGCTAACAAGACTATTGCACTGCAAAGAGGGATTAATGCTCTGCACCTGGGTACATAACCATAGTTCTATGAAAGAATTTATCACTCCCATTATGAATTTTGAGCACTACAGAAGTATTTAGATACTGCCGCACCTCTAACACGTGCGATTTGTTAACATGGAAAAAAAAAATTTATAATCCCTGCCAGCAGCTTGCTGGCAGTTAATATCACAATTAGCAATCACCTAGCAACAGGCAAGGAAGCTTCCTCTCCAATCAAAGGGAAAAAACCTCTACTAACCTGGGCTAATGACAATACATTAAAAAATATCTAGAAGGTATGTGTTAAGGTATTTCCTGATTTTAACGAAAACTGATTACTTCAGAGATTTTAAATACATAACCCCATTACTCCATCTTCTCGAATTTTCCAGAACTGACAAAACATTATTCTTAAAGCGATTTATGAATTCACAACACTAATTTTTAATTTATGAAGGCTGATCTAATATTCTGGTAATGCTTCTCTTTCCTCTGCAATTCCCTCTTTTATTGTCTCTCAGTATCTCTCACTTACTGCCACATGTGAGATTGAGACTTTAAGCTCCTAGATGGTGTCTTTCCTGGTTTCTCTAGGGTGTCTAACACATTTTTGAGCGAATAATAAAATTTTGATCTCTTGCACACTCTAAATGAGTTTTCTATATGACATGACTGCCAGAGGGATTATATCTAAATTTTTATTAAAGACAAAAGAAAAGTTGCTTGGGAAAGCTATTCATGAACAAAATGCCTGAAAATAAAATTTAATGGTACTTTTTGAAGGATGAAGTAGAAAGTTAGCCAAATCTTTACATTTTCTAAATAGCCAAAGCCATTCTCTTGCCACTATCTCCACTTAAAATAAGTAATTAAGCAAGAAAACAGAGAGAGAGGGAGAGAAAGAAAAAAAAAAATTGGCATAAAAAAAATCTTCTCAAATTTTCAGAATTTGGGATAAAAAGGGTAATTCTTGATTTCAAAAAAACCCACATGGTCATGTGTCTTTTGGAGCCCATCAATGACTCTGCTGTGGTGCTCAAAAGACTCCTCTCACTGCTGACGTGATACATGAAGCTGCCTTGTCCCCTTGGTGAGACTCCGTAGCCTTCAGCCAGAATTTTGGTCTTTGCCAAGAGCTGAATATATGTGCACAACAGAGGATTTGTTCTTTAAATAAATAAAAACATCATAATTTCTAGAGAGTTGTTTAAGAGATGGCTATTTGAGGTATGCCAGCCACAGTGCAAAATGCAAATTTCTCACTAATCCGTGTTTAAATATTTTAACACATTTATTGTGAACACATGTGCTGGTTTTGGCTGGGATACAGTTAATTTTCTTCATAGTAGCTAGTATGGGGCTATGTTTCGGATTTGTGCTGGAAACAGTGTTGATAATACAGGGATGTTCTCGTTATTGCTGAGCAGTGCTTGCAGAGAGTCAAGGCCTCTTCTGCTCCTTGCCCCACCCCACCAGCAAGGAGGCTGGGGGTGCACAAGAAGTTGGGAGGGGACACAGCCGGGACAGCTGACCCCAACTGACCACAGGGGTATTCCAGACCACAGGACGTCATGCTCAGCATATAAACCTGGGGGAAGGAGGAGGAAGGAGGGGATGTTCGGAGTAAGTAAGCGTTACGAGTGATGGAGCCCTGGTTTCCTGTAGATGGCTGAACACCTGCCTGCCAATGGGAAGTGGTGAATGAATTCCTTGTTTTGCTTTGCTTGCACACATGGCTTTTGCTCTACCTATTAAACTGCCTTTACCTCAAGCCATGAGTTTTCTCACTTTTACCCTTCTGATTCTCTCCCCCATCCCACCAGAGGGGAGTGAACGAGCAGCTGTGTGGTGCTTAACTGCCAGCTGGGGTTAAACCCAACACATGCTAATTCTAGGCTGAATACTGAAATAGGAAAAAGTCCAGATATATTTGAAAAGTCATGATGAGATAACTGTCACATGTTACTTTTAATTAAAAAAGATTTGTCTCCATTGGGAATTGGGAGATGCTGGCTATCAGCCTCCAGTTCTAATTTTGCCTCTACCACTGAATCACACAGTAACTTCAGGCAAGTCATTTCATCCTTTCTGTCTCAGTTTTTTTTTAATTCTTTTGTGTTAAAAACAGGAATACGTTCTTATCGACATAGTCTACATATCTCTGGGAAGAATAAGGAATTGTTAAGTAACAACACAATAGGTAAGGGAATAGTCTTTTGAAGTGCATGTAGTTAAAGAAGGAACAACACAGCTCACTTCTAGTGCATGGGTTGTTGTTTGTTCCTGCTTTCCTTATTTTGAAGCAAGGAAAAACACTGCAGGTTACTTCACATGCTGTAGTGTTGGGTTGCTCCTTATTTCACAACTGCTATTAAATGGTTCCTAGACTATCTATCACTGGATGAAAAGCTGGTGGTTGTCAGGCTGGGGAAACTTCACAGTTATCTAAACTTGCTCATGTGCTACGGAGCGTGCCTGTGCCAGCTCATGCAGGCATGGCAGGTCAGTCCCCCGAAGCCCAGATGAATAGAAAATCCCATTTACGGACAGCCATTGGCCTCTGAGACCACAGAGGACCACGGCCTCTTTTGGCCTGTAGCAGCATCAAACGCTGACCTGACCAGTGGGGAGAAGCTTGATTCTCTTATATTCCACAAGATCAGAAATGGAGCACTCGAGTTTTCTGAAGATAGCCTTTGTTTGTTGCAAAACAAGTGATGGGGAAGAAGAGGTTCATTTCTGTTTTGGTTTTACTTGATTAGAATTCCACTGGAAGGAAAGAAGTCTTTAATCTCAGATTCCAGAAAATAAATGACTCCTAGCAATTGCCTATATCTAGGCTCACCTTCATTTTCAACTTGATGTAATGAGTCTGCTCTGATAGTTAACGCTACAGCACAGACAAGGCTCTAGAGAACTTCCATGCCAACCACCTGAGCAACCAAACCACAGTGGACCCGCAGAGCTGCCAACCAGGCACAACACTGTAAAGCTCTACTAAAAGAAGCACTTCTCCCAAATTGAAACTGATTAAATTTTTAAAAAGCCCAAGGTCACCCAATTGGCTTCTGTTATTCTAGTCCTGAATTCTCCATTTATTATTTTTGCAGAACTTCAAACAGCTTTGCTGACAGACCTGCCTGGATTTCATAAATACTTTCTATATGAGGCTCCCACTCACATTGCTAACCACGGCTTAACCATGGCCTGTCAGTCAATTGGACTTGAGATTAACCAAACACACATCTCTGCTAGAATGGCTTGTCACCTGTTACTGAGAATATGCCGCTTGTTAATTTTAAAGACACTAACGTACCTTGAACATGCACAAACTATAAACATGTGCATATGCAAAAGGGCAAATCTGATCTCCAGTGCAACAGAAATAGATGGGAAAAAGGAAGGGGAGGCCTTTAAGTCCCCCTCCAAATGCTTCACATTGCTTCCTGAAATTCTTGCTTATCCGGTGTGGTGCAATTCCCCATTTCACCAATTTAAGTACTAAGGAAACTCAAAACTAAGCATGACCCACAGGCTGCTGCCAGTATGAACTCCCCCTCCACCACCTGCTCAAAGCCAAGGCGCTTTACCAGCTGAAATTTTCCATACTTGGTCTTTCTCATTAATCTTGAATGAATCTGGTTCAGATGATTCAGAACTAATCTGGCTTCTGGAATTACAGCAGCAGAGGACAAAACGAATGTTTAACCTCTCCCCTGGAACATTTAACCTCTCCCAGATGCTGAGGGTATTTTTCCCTGGAAAGCTTAACGTGCTTATAGGCTCCGCAGCACTGCTGCAGAGGAGTGTGCAGAGATTTGCAGCCACTGGGCCATACACCAAAACATTTGATGCACATGTCAGAATATCACATAAAAACGTGAGTCCTGCATTCAATGGTCACACTCTTATCCCCCAAAAGATCAGTGCCTGAGGATCATACTGCACAGCGTGTAAGGTGCTCAAAAGTTGAATGACAGACAGTTGTTCTGGTTTCGGCTGCAATAGAGTTAATTGTCTTCCTAGTAGCTGGTACAGTGCTGTGTTTTGGATTTAGTATGAGAATAATGTTGATAACACACTGATGTTTTAGTTGTTGCTAAGTAGTGCTTGTCCTAAGTCAAGGACTTTTCAGTTTCCCATGCTCTGCCAGGTGCACAAGAAGCTGGGAGGGAACATGGCCAGGACAGCTGACCCGAACTAGCCAAAGGGATATTCCATACCATAGGATGTCGTGCTCAGTATATAAACTGGGGGGAATTGGCTGGGAGGGGCGGATCACTGCTCAGGCAACTGGCTGGGCATCGGTCACCAAGTGGCAAGCAATTGCATCATGCATCACTTGTTTTTCTTCTTGGGTTTTATTTCGCTCTCTTTTTGTCATCTTCCTTTTCATTACTGTTACTACTATTATTATTATATTTTATTTCAATTATTAAACTGTTCTTATCTCAACCCACAAGTTTTACTTTTTTTTCTGATTCTCCTCCCAATCCCACCATGGGGGGATGGGGGGGAGTGAGTGGCTGCGTGGTGCTTAGTTGCCAGCTGGCTTAAACCACAACAATCGTTTGTGGGAGCTTCTATCTCCAGTGCAAAAGTTTAATGCATAAATATCAAGTTATCCTTGAAGATACATCTTCAGAAATAAATTGCTAAGGCATAAAAAATTGAGTATCAAAATTTGTCAGTTTTCACTCATTCACATTCCTGTGATTACTCAGTTTGAAGCACTCAGAGCTGTATTTTAGAGATGGGGGAGGGACAGACCAACACACACACGAAACTACAGCACCTAACGCTGGGCTGTTTCACCTCACAGTCTGGGTCTACAGATGTAACAAAAGAGGGAAGAGAATACAGTATTTTTTGCGTTAGGAAGCATTGTAGAGACATCACCTAGATCAGTCCTCCCACCCACAGAGCTATAGAGATACCATTTCCATTCACAGAAAGGGAAACATACACACAGAGATAACAACATACCTCCAAAAGTCCCAGCAACCCATGGCAGATCAGGACCAGCCCCTAGATGCCCCACCTCTCAGCTCCAGGCCCTTGCTGACAACCCACACTGCCATCGTATTAGGGCTCCTCTTCACTGACTGACATCAGTTGCACCTACAAGAGTTCAGTGTTTCTCCTAAACGGATCCCAAATGCCTCAGGTTGTATGCAGGGGAAGTTAAAAGCAGAATTATAATATGCCCTCCACTGGACAGTAAATTTAAAGCAATTGGCACAAGTTTGACTAAATTCTATCCTATCAGCCCAATCAATCAGGAGAAGATGGGAATTTTCCATTTATTCCAGAAAAGTCTTCAACTCAACAAAGCCTCAAATTCAAGGGGCAGAGCAGATGAGACCTCACAGGTATTTACACTGCAGAAGTCTCTTCCCTCTTTACAGCCTCTGCCAAAATGAAGAAGCCCCACTGAACTGTGGTTGGGAACTGTACGTGACCTGTACTTCTCTGGTCTCCAGAACAAGAGCACTCCTAGTTATTTTTACAGTAGCAATAACCACAGCACCCAACTCCCGGTATCTTCTACTTAACATTTTCAAAGCAGAGCTATGAAATAATGAATTTCACACATTCTGCAAATCTAACTGTAAACAAATACTCAGAGGACTTCATTTTGACTCATTTTTAAATTATCTTTAGCCACTTTCATCTTAGCAGAAAAACAAACCTCCTACCTGTAATAGGAAATAAAATTCAGTGTGCATCTTTATCCCTAATCCTTACCTCTCCGAACAGCTGTTCGGCCTGTTGAGAATACTAACATTGTACTTAGTAGTATTCTAATAATTCTCTCAAGTTACAATATTACCTGCATGAATGAAGGAACTCACTACAGAAAAGAAAAGCTGACCTTCACATAATTTACAGCGAGAAGTCAGCCTTCTACCTTTAAGCCAGCGATTCCTCATATGACTGATGAAGCTGTATCTCTACCAAGAAGGAGACTACTCTTCCAGGAACTGTCTTACAGCATTGTTATTTCAACAAATCTCGGCTTCCCTGGTGGAATCCATGATGTGGTCTAAGTTTTCCGCTGTTTGCTGCTTCTCCTCAGCTGTTGGTGCAGAAATTGGACATGACTCAGTAAGACAGGGCTTAAACACTCTGCTCTTCACTTTGGAATTCATAGCAGAAAGCAGAGGTGTAGAAATAAAGGCTGTATGAAGGAAGGTGAAGGTGGGCAGGCAATTGCTTTTTGTGATAAGATACTGGTTTCTACACCTCTGCTTTATCCGCTGTGACTTCATGCGGGGAAGGTTGAAAAAAGTCGTTATGAACACGAAAAAAGTCACAAAAAGTTGCAAATATCTAAGTTTACTGTTTCTGCATGGCATACCTAAGCAGCAGTTTGGTAACAACCTTGTGCCAAAACACAGAAGCCTAGAGATAGAGTTTAGGCCATTCACTCGCTCTTGATAAAGCTCAAGAAAGTTAAAGAATAAAACTAAATATGACAATTGAGCAATCCTCTGTGTCCCTCGCTGAACAGCTCTGGTTTAACAGCCAGTGGAGGAGATCACAAGCTCTCTCCTCGACAAACCAAGAGGTTCTGGGAGGTCCATCTGCTGGTGGGCAACACCAAAACCGGAGGTATTTCACTAACGGAGACACAATCTTTGTGGGCACCAAAAGTTGCTGCTAAGGGTGGGCATGGTTATCTGTCAGATACTGTGTAATTCTCCTGCCAGTTGTATCAGTATCTGCCACGCGGTTGCAAAAAATCCTCATTAGTATTAACTAGCAAAAATACGTTCATGAGTGTATGTGCACTCTCACTCTCTCTCTGTAATTAATCCCTGGAGTAAAGCTGTTCCTTGGATCACCTCAAATATAGAAAATCAATGAGTTAGATTACAGGAAACAATTAATTATGGTTCACTGGTGTTTAGAAAGAGACACTGACACCCTGACATCCCCAGATAGCATTTGAGCCCTCTAAAGCAGCAAATCACAGAAAGTAACAAACTATGCTTTTCAAACACCAGATGACCTCAAGCTTGCTCATTCTAGTGAAATGATACTAATCAGTCATAAAATGAATGGGACATAACCTTTTAAACATTAAAGAGGCAATTAATTTATAGCGCATCCGTTTACTACAACCAATTAAGCAGAAATATTTTCTTCATGTGTTAATGTAACTTCTGACAAATCATGGGGGGGAAAAAATGGAACAAACGACTTTGCCAAACCACTCCAGTTAATTCTCATGGTGGTTTCAGTGATAGTCAAGTCTCTTTTTTCAATGTCACGTACAGTGCATCACTGAATTTTCCAGCCAACACACAAAGTAAATGTGCATAAATTGGAAAGCAGCAAGCCCAGCCATTTGCAGCACTGATCCATCCAAGTAGCTGCCTCTGTTAGGTGCAGCAAATACCACCTGCGGTTCTCAGTTCAACTGGAACATGCTCAACCAACAACCCCTTTTTAGAAATCCCTGAACCTAAATTTTAGATCACAGAGAAACATGACCTGAAGTAAAGCAGGACTTGGATACCACCAGCAGATGTTGTTGTCATCTCATTGCACTCTTTACCCTTTTCAAACCATTTTTCTGTCCTACTCCTAAGAGGACTTGCCATTCTGTTGTCATTGCCAACCCCTGCTTAAACTGTCTCCTCCTCCACGTTAGGTCCTCTGCTGAATCCCTTTTGGGTTTTATTATTGTCTTTATTCTATTTCAGAGAGTGTATGGCTACTTTGTAGAGCCTTTAGCATCTCAGCATGGGACAACTTCACAACGAAAGCCTTATTAAAGCCATTTACACAAGTCCCATAGACAGGACAAGAGCATGTGTTTCTTCACTAACTTGTGTGGAAACTCTGCTGATGGGTTCGCCTCTCGGTCTCTCCCTCTTTTCTTGGAGGAACTCTAGATTAGGTTGTGAAGGCTAGGAAGCAGCTAGCCAGATTCACTAGATGATATGACAGCAGTGTAATGGAATAAAAAAAAATGCACAAAAATTTAGCATTTAACAAGTGCTTTGGATGGGAATTAAGACACTTATTTATAAACAAGTCCAAAGGGAAGAACTCAACTCCAAGAACAGTATGCAGAATGTCCTATTTTAATGACTTTGTCTAGAGAAAAAGGGTCCCTCTATTAAAAGAAAGGGTTTTCTCAAACAGTATATTCCCCATACCACCCGATCTTGCCCATTACTCAGGCTAAACTAGTGACAAGACGATGCCTGCTAACCTCTCAGTGCCACACTGGAAGACAGCTTTAAGCATTTGCCTACGAAAGCAGGTTCAACAAGGGTTCATGTGAAATGCAGCAGTAAGGGAAATCAAGAGCGTGGCAGAACTCACTACTCCTTTATGCCAAGAAACTCCCCTAAACTTGTGGGCATAGCGAACTGAAAGCAAGGCTTTCAAGCCTGCCTACATCAGTGTTTCACACTGAGAAGTTCCACTGAAAAAGAAAACGAAAGAAAGAAAAAAAAGCTGGTAATAGATACATTCATGATCCCTCCACACCTTTTGAGTCTAAGCCACTCCAAGAGAAACAGCTTCCCTCTTGGGAAGGGCAGAAAGAGCGTCACCATTTCATGCAGTCTTGCATGAATAGACTAAACCAAAACATTTCCTATTAAATCCATGATGTCTGTAATTCTCTTCAGTAACTCTCCCTTTTGTAATTCTCCTTCTGGAGGGAGAGGGGAGGGGTAAGCCCTCTCTTTCTGCTGTCTCCAAGCAAGCTCCAGTCTTCAGCCTCTGACACTTGAACGTTTACTGTTACATGAGTGCATATCGTGGTCTCTTTGGTAGGGCAGCAAGGCTTAGTGCCTGCTTCCCTCCCGGAGGAAGAGAAGGACATACACCACTATGGCACTGACAGGAGACGGTGCTTTTAATTGAGTAGGAACTGCCTGATTTGCATCTCTGAGCAGGCCAACAAACAAAAACCGGCACTGAAACTCATCTGTAGGATGGGTGGTGAAAGGGTGACTCCGGTGCTGGTCTCATAGTAACGACCAGGAAAAAAGTTTCCCCAAAGAAAAAAAGGGAGTTCAATCTGCCTCCTTTCCTTGGCTCCCCTTTTAAAGAATACAAATAAGCTTCCTGAAAAACAATGGGCCTTTTGACGAGGCAATAGCTTTCCTCCGTGTTTTTGTTTGTTTGTTGAAAACACTTTGATTTCGCAGGAAGCACTAACAAATGCAACCGCGGATCAACTTAGTTAAAGAACCTTAAAAAGCAACAGGACACACATCTCCTACTTCAGCGACTAAACTGGATTGTCTCACTGGCTCGAGCAAAACTGCTGAATTATTTCCCTAACAAAAGAAAGGCGCTTTTAGGTCCTATAATCTCATTTCAAATCCTTTTACCCACTCCCTACTCTTTTTGGCCTTGAAATCGCAATCCTCTTTCAGGACTAATCTTGGGACTAATTGGTGCCAGCACTCCAGTTTCTCTCGCCGTTTCTTCCCCCTCCCTCTCGCATTGTTCAGGTGCTGAAAAGGACGGCGGGCCAGGGTTCAGTGCCCCTATAATGAGGCTGTTCCTACAGAGTAACTGTTAATAATTAGCAGGAAGCATTTTGTCTTTAAATTGCACAGCACGAGCAGCAGGATTGCGCAGAGCCAAAGAATTGCTTCACTGTTTGCTCAAGCAGCTCCGCACGTTTGCAGGCGATCTGCAGGCCGGGCACGCGGAGGGAGGGCCGGCCGGCGCGCAGGGCACCGTGCCCGGGCCAAGCCCTGCCAGCCGGGCGCGCAGGGCGGCACGGGCAGCACCGGCGGTCCCGGAGCTTCGCCGGCAGCGGGAGGGAGGAGGGCAGCAAGGGAGCCGCCTGCACACCTCACCTCCGGCACTGCGGCCGGCCACGCTGCCGCCCAGGAAGGCGTTGACGTGACACGACTGAGGCAGCGCGGTGAAAGGACAGGCTTTGTTTAAGAAATATTCCGGAATACAATTCCCTGAAGAACAACGAGCAAAGAGGAGATTTAAGAAAGCCTGCTACTTTTCAGCTAATGACTGTATTTGCAGGTAGTGCCAAAAAGGAACAATGACTTCTCTTACTGAGGGACTACTTCCCAGCCAGACTTGGAAGCAAAATTAGTTTTTCTGTAATTGGAAACTTCAACCTAACAAGTGCATTAAAACGAAACCACAAAAAAGCTATTTCCAATGGATGTCCATTTCCAGCAAACCTAAGGCTACCCTTGAGCTTTGATTCAGGCAAAATAAGCCAAAAGCTTAAAAAGTTTTTCAAGCTGGTAGGAGTGCCTCACCAAGAGTCCACATAAAGTTGTGACACTTAGATGCTGTACAGTGTCTTCTACTGCCTCGAAGCTGAAGGACAACATAAGAAACACCATCTGATGAGATACACATTGCTTCCATCGTAGCCCCAAGGAGTGCTCTGGAGTTTAAATGCAGTTGCGACTATGTCCGCACCCTCATTCACTACTGCACACTTTTCGGCGTCTGTAAGCAGGTATGCTATGAAGAATACATTAGCATTAAAAAAGGAAAAAAAATACAACTTGCATCACTCTCCTGAAAGATCAGTTCTTGCGCAGCATCAATAAGAGACGGGCTGTCGGGTGCTGAGACTCGTGCAGAAGCCGGCACACAAGACACAAGGTCTCAGTAGGTTTAGGGAATCTACTGCCAGTGCAAAGAGGCAACACCAAAAGTTTCTGTATAAAAAGGCATACTCTCTCGCACACTCGGCTGGCATCTGACTATCACTGGAGAAAAAAGCACAGTCTGTTACTGCAAGTACCCTCTAGAAACAGTATGGGTACACAACAGCCACACAGTAAGAACCTGTTATTTACCTCCAGTCACAGAAATCTACAGCAGGTGTGAACACAGAGCTGAAATTACTGATGATTTTTCTTCGTTTGCACCATAGATTGAGATCAGGTGGTGTCTCGGTGGCTTTTGAATTAAGATGGGTAATAGGTATGCTTTGCTCTGTGCATATTACCATCCTCTGAATGTTGGGCTCCCCCCCACACTAAAGCCACCCACGGTGTGACACCTCGCTGAGGGAATCATGTTACAGAAGATCAGCTGGAACAAGTGCATTTAAATTCTCCATCTCTTGAAGATGCAGTTTGCAAACCTTGTGCTCAGGATCCATTGCTTATTTCTGTTTGCCTTTCCAGCAGAAATTTCACACGGAGGACTCTCCTCAGGTCATCCAATTCACCTTTCTGCCAACAGAAGACTCCTTCCTACAGTCAATTTTCTAGGATTTTATTGAGTCTGCTCTTCAGCACTCTACCAGATGGATTTCAGACCATTTCCTTTAAGAAATTAATGCAGTCTAGTAAGTTCATTATTTGCACCTGGTCAGTGACCAAGGGAAGATAAGCTGGAGTCTATGTACTTGTCGCCTCCTCACATGCTACTAAAATGTCAAGTTTTCCATCCAAGTGTCAAAGTCTGTTCACAACAGCAATACAACAGAGCCAGACAGACATCCCCGTGAAAATCTGAGCATCTGCGTTCACAGAGGGATACTGTTTACTTGATTATAGCACCAAAGAAACCTCCGTTTTCTACCCTGCAGCTTCAGAACTGGAAATCAGAAGACAGCAAGTGAAGATCAGTTCCTGCAGTCAGTTCCCTCTCCCCAGGTCAGAGTCCCTGGGTAGCGTTTGCGTGCTTCGGTGCAGTCCAAACTCCTGTGCCAGCCCAGGCTGCTCTACTGCTATTGCATTAGAGCATGGGCTGAGAGATGCAGCAGACTGCCAAACTGTGCCATGTGAATTACCCTCTCTCACCAAGCTTGTGAAGACTGAGGAATCATGAAGTTGAGGTGCAGCACCTCTTTCCCCAACTGTTGCTTTACCCAGCACTGGAAAACTTTTCTATAGCATGTAAGTGACTTGACAACACAGGTTTGCAAGTCAAGAAACCTTTAAGGCAGGTTTGTGGCACTCACCTGCCAGAATACACCCGAGTCAACACTAAGCACGATGATGCCTCCATGCTCTTCTGTGCAGAAATTCTGCTTTGGGAACCAGACGTAGCATAATTTTACTAGCACAGCACTGTGCCATCTAACTAGTCTCAGTAAGATTATGGTTCAATGACGTATTTTCTCTGGTAGGAATGCTTTAAGAAAGCCTTCACCCCTCCTTCACAAGCCCCAATCCCTTAAAAAAACCCATAAATCACCAGGATCCCATTTACAATGCAACTACACAAGTATCTTCACCAGCACAACTGAGAGGACAGTTTGCTATTGTACAAGGGCAGCAAGAGCATCTTAAAATGACTTTGCAAAAAAACCCCAAAGAAAACACACAAAAAAGGAAAAAAAACCCCCAAAATAAAACCAAACCAAACCCCCAAACCAACCCTCTACTGAACAACCAGAAGATACTGCTCCCAGGGTCCTCAGGTAGCTGCTTGAGAGCTAGTCTGAAGAGTGCTGCACACCACTGTCACGCGTGGTACGGTACGCTTTTGTTGTCTTAGACAAGTCAAAGGGCAAACTCAGTGGCAAATCCGAACAGCTTGTGAAAAGTTCCCGCTGTTAGTTTGGGGGGTTTTAACTGATCAGACAACAACTGTTAGTGGGGTTTTTAACTGTAGTGCCTGAGAGTACCACCCACAGAGTGCTAGCCCACTCTTCTCAGGGGCATCTCATACCCACCGTAGAGAACCGAGGACGGCAAATGGGCACAGAAATAGGCAAAAATGAACTACTTTTTTTTTTTTGGCAGTGCCACTCAACACAAACTGAACTCCTAAAGCTCTTGCTCCATATCATTACAAAATACAGAGCATTACAAAATACAAAGCTCATCAATACAACTTTCCCCCTGTTTTCAAAGCAGGGTTTTGATGGCAATATCCCCAGGGAGATGGCAAAACACCAGCTCTAGCACTTCCAGCACAAATTTCCACTCTCTTTTTCCCCCAAATCTGAGCAAGTCTATTTCTACATCTGAAGGCAAAAGCAGCAAAATATACTTAATAACTAACACATCTACATCGCTTTAGCAACATAGCTGATTATGGCTCTTAAACTATCATGGAATAAATGTGTTTGTATAAAGTCTTCCTCTTACTTTATGTTATATTTGGAAGTTACAAAATAAAAGCTGGCTACTCCAGAAGCTTTGTTTGTTATTAATTCCCTTAAGTTTAGAAAATTATTTCATTCTAATTAATTGTTTTATTTATTTTTTTTAGTCTCATGAGAAAAATGGTCTTCATCTTTCATATGCAAAACAGCTAACGAGAGAACATTTTTCATAGAGAGAAGGAACTCCAATTAATAGAGATCTTAAATACTTGGGGAGCTGTTATGAATTTTGCCATTGATCAGACGGCTGCCTGGAAAAAAAGTCTTTTCAGGAAAGTTACATAATTAAAAGTAACCCAATTCTTTTTTGTTTACATTTTTTTCTCCATCTGCTAATCCAGATTAAACATAAAAATTAATGAAACCCAAATGACGCCGAATTTGCTAAATTTACATCTTTCATATACTTTTACTGGAACCTGCACCCTGCACTGCCATCAGTTATGAATTCCCAATGCTGCATGGACGTATTAAAGCATCACTACATTTTTAATAATCTTCAGTGTCTGCATTACTATGCAATTCATTTTTCCAAATTTTACATATTCTGTCTTAAAAAACACCACCACCACCACCACACTCACACAAGACTAAAACCCAGAATTATACACACTTCCAAATACTGAAGTGAAAGCGTCAAAAAAAGAGTCTGTTCTGAGCACCTCAGTTTTTCAGACTAACCTTAGGAAGTTTTCTGTCAAGCCTGTAACCACTGTTTGAACAGAATTTCTTTTTGGAAGGATATATAATGGAATCCTGATAAAAACAGTTACAGAAAAAAACAGTGAGAGACGTAGAGCTCTGCAATATTTATATTATTCAGGCAGACAACATAAGAGTACCCATCAGTGAGGTTAAAAACTGCAGCACAGAGAACAACTGGCAACAGCAGTCAGGTATAAGGGGCCATAAGCAACAAATGCAAAAAACCATCAGCTGTATAAAGTTGGACACTGACTACTACCTTTGAAAAGGGCAGAATAATAAACTACGGTTATTCCACTTTCACAAATAAAGTCCATGTAGTACTGATTCTAATACCAAAAATATGTCGTACAAGCTAATGAAAAGAAAATTTAACAAGTGCACGCATGCTGCAGCAAGCCAAGAAAGAAATACATTTACATTTGTATTAGCAAGACCCATTGGCTGTGCAATCTTGGATGCTTTAAGAGCAGAGCAATGAAAAATTACCATACATAACTGAAGCATACGCATGAGCCCACAGAGCGAGTTCTGGCAATTAACAGGAAGAGATTGCCAACAAAGCAGAAATGAGTCAGGATGAAAAGAAAGGAAAGATCTTTTATAGAACTCTGATCCACACTTATACCTGAGCTGGCCAATCTCTTCGGTCATTCCCCTTTCACAAAGGAAAAAACAATCTTAAAACACAGAAGTAGAAACTATGCTACTTTGTAAACAGATACACAGGTGTACGTGACAACCCAACCAACTTCGCTCCGAGCAGCCGAACCACGCTGCACCTTACCAATGCTCCTCTTCTTGTATCCGCAAGTTATTCATCAACAAAATGAACTTCTCTAATGTGTTTGCTAGTCAGACTGCTTACACAAACCCACTTCAGACTAGTTGTCTCAAGCAATTCTCCTATCACTGCTGCTGTATTTACTCTTTTGTAATGAAAAGAGGTCACCCGCACTAAAACAGTACATTTTGTTTCTAAGTGCAAAAGAGAGCAGCTTCCCTGGCAGCCAGGCTGCCTTTTGACATAAAAAGTACACTGTATATACATATACCCATGCACTGAAACCCCCAGAGGTTTGCACATTTATCACTAAAACCACATGCAGTCATAGGGGAAAAAAGCCTCAGATGCAAAATGGGGAATCTTATCAAAAGTATAACAACATGAAAACTACTGAACTGGATGAAACCAACAGCCTGTTTGGTCCGGGGCTTCCATGACCCAATGCCAGAAATGAAAGTTTCACAGAAAGTAGAAGAGCGGCATAGCACGGTAAATCTGTGCTTGCTACTACAGCCCATGGGGACTTGAAACATCGGAGAGACTGATTTAAACCTAAAAATCCCACAAGGTCTAGTATCCTCTTCCAGATGCATTTGTATGAGCTCTGGACATGGTAGTTAAACAAAACTCCACCTTTTGGGGGACTATTGCTTAATCCTTAGCCTTGGCATTTTCCTGTGGTAGCAACTTCCATTAACTAATTTACACACTGCCTAACCCTCCTGCCCTGCTTTTTTTAACCAGTAGCCAAAAAAAAAAAAAAAAAAAAAATCCACGTACAATCACTCAACAAGGCAGTACCAAAAAATGAGTGTACCAATCCTTC